>JANRGW010043381.1:0-43745 GCA_024733675.1 Psilopsiagon aymara | reverse complement strand
TCACAATCAGCAGGCAGGTCTCAAGGGTACCTAAAGGCCATTCAAAACCATCAGAACTCTCAAATGATGCTGTAAACGGTCTGGTGGGGGGGGCTGGGAGCAGAAAAGAATGTCTCCTTCACGGGTTGACCATCCGAGGAGGGGAAAAAAGGTATGTAACTGCTCAGCACTTCTATTATATACCTCCCAAAGTATAGAGGTGGGGATAACACTGGGAACGCAAGCCAAATCAGTTTCATGATCAATGATTCTATTGTATTACAAGTCATCACCATAAAGTAAAATGAAACGAGAATCTTAGCCCAAGCCCCCAGCCAATAAACACTAAGACAGCAAATATCGGCTATAAGCAAGGTACAACATGCTGAAACTGTGAGATCAAGAGCCACAACTTTGAGAGCCAATAAATCAGCACTGTGCGGAGTGACTATTAACCCAAAACAATGAATGCTTATCACAAATACAATTAGACACACTCTGGTCACATCTGTCATTACCTCAACCCTTCAGGCCCCATGATGGGTGCCAAAAACATCAGTTGTGGTTTAAGCCTGGCTGGTAACTCAGAAAACCATGCAGCCACTCACTCACTCCCTCTCTTCCTCCCCCCACTCCAGCAGGGATGGGGAGGAGAACTGAAAGAATGTAACTCCCATAGGCTGAGATAAGAACAGTCCAGTAACTACGGTATAACACAAACCACTGCTGCTACCACCAATAATAATAATGATAAGGGAAATAACAAGGGAAGAAAATACAACTGCTCAATACCTGCCAACAGATACCTAGCCTGACCCTAGCAGTGATCTAGCCCTTCTAGGTAACTGCCCCCAGTTTATATACTGGGCATGACGTGCTGTGGTATGGAATACCTCCTTGGCTAGTTTGGGTCAGGTGTCCTGTCTCTGCTTCCTCCTGGCTTCCCCTCCTCCCTGGCAAAGCATGAGGCTCAGAAAGTCCTTGGTCAGACTAAACATTACTGAACAGCAACTGAAAACATCGGTGTTATCAGCACTGTTCCCAGGTTGAAAGTTAAAACCACAGCATTGCACCAGCTACTAGGAAGGAGAAAAATGATTGCTACAGCTGAACCCGTGACGTGTGTGCATAATTAAGGCTGTGAACATTATGTATTATCCCATGCTAAATACAAAAGAAACCGAAAACTCTGATGCCATTTAAAAATGTTACATATTCTAGGAGGTTAAAAAGCCTTTTCCAGTACAAGACTTAGATCCACTAAATGGCTGTTAATCCTGACAAGCCACAAGACAGCTGTTCCCAAGTCAAATAAACATTGCTGTTTATTAGAAAACTTGCAGCCAGGATATGTCAGTGACAAGCAAAACAAAAGCATAGCCTCCACCTCCACAGCATATTCAGGCAGAAAACAGAGGTTGCAACATCTTATCTCATGATCATTCCTGTAGAAAGATGAGGTCAAGGCAAAAACCAGCTCTCAGCTCTACAGGGAAGAATGATGAGGTGCTACGTAGAGTTGTGTTTGAATTTCATCTTATCGCTGGCACGTGTCTGGACTTCAGGCTCAGACAGTGACAAGTAACTGAGGAGGTACCACTCTTCAACTGGGAATTAGCAGTCCTCAGAGGAGAGGTGCACCCTCCTTGAGCAGTGGGTTACAGAGCAAAGATGGACAGCCAAATAACAGCTTTGTAGGGAAAACATCTTTGGGATCTATTTCCACAGAAAGACTCATGATCTGGAAGAATGGCGTCACCTTTGTACTGGTTCAAAGCAGACAATACAAAAGTCTGGGGCTGCTTATATCTAAGGGCTGAAGCTGGGTTTACCTCCATGGCAACATGCTTCCTTCCAATGCTTCAGATGCCAGCTTTCCTAACGCAGTCAAGGGAAGGGTAGCCTCTGAAAACTGCAGGGCAGATTTCTTTTGAATTTCTAGAAAGGAGAATCCACCTCTTTAAGAGCTACAGCATAAAGTGTTGGTGGCTGGGAGGTGTGCCAAAGCAGATGGAGAAAGCATTAACGAAGGAAGACCATTTGCAGTGGTCTGTCCCAACTGAGATCATGGCCACTATTTGTAACTGGAAGAGAAATTTCTGTTAAATAAAAAGGCACCTTGACTCTGGCATTGATCCTCTAAGACAGGTAAATGAGAATCTGGGGTTTAAGGTCTTGATGTCACAAGGCTGAATTTTCTGCTGTTCTTAGGAGAGGCCACATTTTCTTGGAATGGAGAGGACTGATGTTATCATATCTGGAAGTCGCCTGATGCTGCTGGTCAGAGCAAGACTGAAACCAAAACAACCTTTGTATCACCTAGACCAGAGTAATAGAGAACAGTAAACAAAAAATTAGGAAAGACAACATGGAAACAGGTCCTGCAGGTCCCTTTGCCTTTAAAGAAATCATTAAGGTCAAAAGTTGTTACCTATTTTAGACTGAACTAAATTGTTCTCTGGGCTTCTTTGAATACGTTGACTAGATTGCAGCTTGATTTAGTTGACCAGCAGTAGTCCTTTAATGCCATTCCTCAAGTCCTAGGACAGAGAAGATTTTTGGCGAGGCTGGTGGATAAGGGACAAGCCTTATGAGAGCCTTATGCAATTCTGAAATGATAACTGGAGACCACACTGATTACCCAAGAACATCTGTTAAGAACTTTGATGTGCAGCCAAAGGTTCACAAGGGTCAACGCCTATCCAAGGGTCTGACTATTTTTCTTGACCTTTTTTTGGATTGCACTGAACCATGGGGACAAGTCTACCTGCTTCCCCTGCAAGAAAAGCCTCTCTGCAGACCTTCTCAACCTGGGAACAGGTCTCTCCTCTGGCTGCACCAGTGGCACATCATTACATGGAGTCCCCTCTGAGATATCTGCCAAGATGTGTATTTCCCCGGGAAGCTGCCACCCTTCAAATCTGCCACTTCAGTGGCTCATCTGAATGTTCGTTCTGCTACTGAGCTTAAAACGGTTGCCATCGATCCTTGCATATGTGGAGGTGTAAGGAGCACCTACGTGAGTGCTTGGCAGGTCTCAGGGATGCACCACCACAGATGACACAGACAGAAAACGCAACATCTCCCCAGCCTGAGGTGAATGGTCCATCCTTCCCTTTCTCCACTCCGCTATCTGCACTACCTCGAGTGCCTGAGCTGCCATTAGCCACATAGTGCCTGCTCTAGCAATGGAGAGCTCCTGATAACCAGACTGTCATACAAATCCAACTGACACATCATCTATCCCAGGAGGTCTCATGCAACTGGAAGGTGAGAATTCACTTGAACTTCAGAAAGCAAGAAATTATTAATTATTTTTTATCTTACTGCACTATAAACAGATGGTGATGAATAAACAGGCTCCTAATTTAAACTTCATTAATGTTTTTCCAGCTTGACTTTCAATTTCCATATGTTCACAGCTTCTTCTCCTATCAAACACTCCTTGACTTCTTCAAGGGAGACTGACAAAGAACCTCAAGCTCCAAATTTGGCTTTTAAAGCTAAACAACATGGGCCATTTCCCACTGGACTTCTTTGCATGAAGCAACGCTGCTGATGAGCTTGTAGGACTTGGCTGTATTGCCCACAATAAGTGAGAAACACATACAAATAAAGCAAATGTGAATGGTCTTGGGAGGTGATTGGCACTATTTTCTTTCATGTTTCCACTTTTCTGACTTTCTAGATAGGGTTTCAAATCCTGCTTGAAAGATAGACAGGTCTACACTGCAAATGTAAAGTGCAGTGCTGAAGTACTTGACATATCAGAAGCTGCATGACTGTAGCAACTTGATGCTATTGTAAATCACGGACAGTTAGAATATCATCTCAGCTATCTCCAAGCTACTGAACTGTGGGGAACAGACAAACAAAATGCTGGTGCGGGGAGCTGACAGCCTTCAGCTGTGAAGTTCTGAGGCTGTTTTACTTGCACTTATCTTCAAGAATTTAGGACCCAAACCAAGCCAAAGGTCTTCGCTTCTGGAGAAGGGAAAATTAAAAAAAAGAGAACGAAAGCCCATAAAGTGACAAAAACCACAAAGTGACAGCAGTTCAACAAAGGGAAACGCAAAATCTTGCATTTGGGACACAACAATGCCATGCTGGAGAGGAGCTCTGCAGAGAAGGACATGGGGGTCCTCATGGACACCAAGCTGCACAAAAGCCAGCAGTTTGCTCTTGTCACCAAGAAAGTGAATACAATCCGGGACTGAATTAAAAGTGCTGACAGTAGGTCAAGGGAGGCAATCCTTCCCTCTGTTCATGGCTGGTGAGAATCATGTGAGGTGCCGGATCTCCATGCACATGAGGGACGTGCATGCTTTGCAAAGGGCTGCAAAGATTATGAGACCAGAGCATCTCACATCTGAGAATAGGCTAAAAGTGCTAGGAAGAGAAGAGAAAGCTCAGGTGTATCAATGTGTATAAATATCAAATGACAGTCAGGGGAAAGCAATAAAAACAGAGGGACAATGGGCATACTCTGAAAAACAGGAAATTCCATTATATAGTATTTTTTTCCCCTGATAACATATTTAACACTGGACTAGAAAGGTTGTGGAGTCTCTGGACCTGGAAATATCAAAACCCAACTGGACATGGCCCAGAGCAACCTGATTTGGTTGACTGCATTTTAAGTAGGTGTTTGGACTGGATGATATCAAAAGGTCCCTACTCACCTCAGTGGTTTAGTGACATTAAGCCAAGGAATTATGTTAACACAGAAAACCACGTGCTCAGATTGTAAAGAGTCTTCTGTGGTCCAAAGGTCTCTCCTCTCTGTTCTTATTTTCCCTCACACTCAAAATTCCATGCCATTAAAGCAAACTCCAAAAGTGGGCCAGGATTTCTGAGCCCAAGTGCTGCCTGATATTCTCATCTCTCAGGAAAGCTGTTGACCATACAACGGCATGCCTCCTGTACAGTGGCACAGTATCCAGACCTGTTAATCCCACCCAAAGACAAGTCACGGTACTTTGTTCAACTGCTGTCCCTAAACAACACTCCTGCTTCTGAAAGAATATCTGACTGCAAAGTAAATTGATTAGCAAGAATAAGATGAACAGATAATGAGCAAAGCCAACTGATATAGACCTGATTGCTTTACTTGGCTTTGTAATGAAAAAGAGAAGGTTACTTTAAAATCAAAAATTACCATTACTATCAGTATATTTAGGTACTTCACTTTAAGCTGAACTGTTTGCAAACTACTGCCATGGAAAGGTGAAGAGTTCTTAAAAACAAAAGCAGAAAACCCTCCTTTGTGCTCTGGGACCATTACATAAAAAAGTGGAAGTCAGCAAGAAGTAACACAGTGGTGAGACCTGCCTTGCAGCAAACCTTTAGGAGCTCAACCATACTTCACATAGAGAGATACCTGCCACCATCTGTGAGTTCGGAAAGCAAAAACCCCTTCAGCCATCCTCTCCTCCGAACTCCTGGGAGAGCTTCTCTACTGCTGCTAACTGTATTATCAGCTAAGCAGTCACTGTATTGCATACAGATATCCTGGCTGAAAAAGTATCTGGAGTAAAAGCCTGGTTTTTAGTGGGGCTGTGATCACATTCTTCACTTGTGAAATATATTTGTAAGCATTTTAAAAATAATGCAGAGGCCTGAGGAACTCTATTTATTATCAGTTCCTAAAAACTACAGAGTGCCTTCCAGAATTCCAGGCTGTAAAATCGCCTTCTTTATTGGTTTTACATTGTGGTGGTTGGAAGTGCCACCAGAGAAGCAGCTCCATAGAGCCAGAGAGCAAAGAGAAGTGTAGAGAAGACAACACAAGCTGCTACTGGACACCTCGCAATTTGTGACTGCAGTAGCTGCGGCCAGTGTGCAAACTGCTTTCTAAGAAGCAACCCTTCAGAACTTCTCATCACGTTTGTGATGCAGTGACGGAGAGGGCTCTCTCTGAACACATTCAGATCCTGGGACTGACTTGGCTGAGCTGATACTGCAGTTGCCCAGGCAGGTCTCCTGCCTCTTCACACCCATAACAGCACTGCATTGCCTGGCACTGGCATATAGGGCAATGCAGCTTTGAGTATGTTACACATAACTTGAGCATTCCCAAGGAACAACCTAAGCAGCTGTTGGGAAAACAATTCCACAAAAATCTGCTACTGCAGATATTGCAGAATGATGTACAGGCTTATCTGGGAAAAGAGGAGTGGGAAAGAGAAGAGGCAGCCTAACCTGGATGACATGAAACTCCTCTTTTAGAGTGTTATTGCTCCCCAGATACATAGCTTCCTGTGGATTTAAATTGTGGGGTGCTGCCAAAATACTTCATTTCTTATTCCTCTATCTACAGTACTTTTATAAGTCCTGATTGTAAAATACCTGGACACTTTTCAATGTGTTTGTACTTATCCCTGCTGGACAGAAAATAGTAATATTTCTATTTTAAAGGATAAAAACTAAGGCCAAGACACCCAGCAGTCACCTGAACTGCAGCAACAGTGATACCATAGTTGCAACAACCCAAGGATATCAAGTAAGCAAAGTTTGCAGAGAGACCAATTGTGAGACTAGCACAGAGTGGGATTAAAACATGCTTAGGGTGGGAAATTGAGGCATCCACAGCTGATGACTCACATTTGTATAATTACAAGGAGACATGATCTATGGCATTCATGGTATTTCATCTACTGCATCCCAGCTATGCCAGCTATGAGACTGGTCCATTTCTGGCAAGGAAAGAGATAACTCACACATAACAAAACAACAGACTTCACCAGCGCAGCACTAGTCCAACACACACCGAGTAGTATGTCTGTGTGTTATGCAATCCAGAAGCACTTTCTCCTTAGCTGTGTGATAAGGGAGAAATAACCAAAATTCTTTTTCTAACATGTCAAAACCCGGCAAAAGTCTTCTATATCACTTCACACAAATGATGCAGGCAATCTCACTGAGTTTTAGATCCTTTAGGAACTTGGTCTGCACTGAGATTGAGACAAGGCATTTTACACATTTTTGCCTGCATTGAGCAGGAAAGAATCCTGCCACTTGCACAGAAACAGGTTTTGCAGACAATTCTTTTTAATAATGCCTCAAATTATACTGTGAGAACTCTGTGGGGGCCAAGGGGCTGGAAAGATCATCTGACAAGTACCCAAATGAAAGTGTAGCTTCCTGAAATGCAATTCTGTATGTGATTCTCATCACTCTTAATGACGGAACTGGGACTTACCTGATATGAAATCTCCTCCAAGCCAGTGAACACCAGGCCAGGAATCATCTGTGAAGTGTGGTTACTTCCAGCACAGCTGAAATGCTCACTAAGAACCCTCTCATAGTAAATTAAGAACTTGTGAACAGGCAAGACAATATAAACATCACATCCTAAAAAGGATGCCTAAACTAGGCCAAAATATGCTACAGATACTGAAAAACAAGGGAAAGAAATCTCTCACCATAAGTCATTCCCATCAACGGCTATCTACCTGTGTAAAACAAACTGGTCTCAGTCTACTTAGCCTTGGTTTTCACGGTAAAGAACAGATTTCCATACTGAATCACAATTTTCAAGTTACATCCTCACTAGGCATTTCAGCATGGAGGCAAAAAGATAACAGGACAGAGGACTGTATGCACAGTCCTTCTCATGAAATCCAATCCTGTGCTGCAATATGCAACTGCATCCTACACACACTTTCATAAATGGGGCAAGCTCTGCCATGAAGTCAATAAAGCAGTCTTTTCTCCAGACCTCCAGAAAGGCTGTTCAGAATCCTCTGATGGTTACAAACTTTCTTTAAAGTCCAGACTTTGATCTCATAGCGATTTTATTCTCCTGTGTATATACTGACAGCTTAAACTGGTCTCCCCTGCTGTTTTTGCAATACCTGCATCTTCTGCAGCCTTTCCCATGCTGAAAAGCTCACCTCTTATCAGCATTGGTCATGCTTTTGATACCTGCTGTGTCCCTGCTAAAGTTTCCTCAAATTTGGGCAACTTCATGGATACTGAATCACATTTCTCATAGGGAACAGAGAAACTCCCATCCTGCCGTCCAGGACTGCTGACACTAGGAACAGAAATTGGCGCCTACTACCAGCACTAAAAACAGAGATTTAATTTGAAAAGAAAGGATCGATTTCACCCATGCATATACACATGTGTGCTTGAAGACAAAATAGCATTAAGACACGTTATTGTTTATCAGTGGAAATCTACCTGCTTACCCTGAGCCAGTGATCAATCTCAGCACTTCTATCAGGTGTTCTTACTAAGTGACTAATCTATCTGACACATTAAACTACATCTGTGAATAAGCCTCTCTGATCAATACAATTGATAATGGCTTCTAAACAGAGGTTTATTTCTAGACTGTACCAAAATGGTGTTTTCTTATTTCCACTCATTTAATTAGAAAGAAAACCAAATAATTTGTTAAACCTTAAGTGTTTTTCTATTTGCTGAAAGGATGTGGAATGTGTAGAAGGCAACACACCTACTTGGCCATAAATCAAGGTATTACATTACAAATGGCAGGGAATCTCAACTGCTTTCCATTCTCCTTCCCTGGGGGGACTGAATTGTACTAAAATTACATTCTTCTTCTGAGATACTATATTTTCTTTTCAGCAACCTCAGATTAAACTGTTACCTTCGTACGATTGCATATCATCAACTAGTAAGATTTCTCCCCAGTAAACTTCTCTTTCATCCCTAACCGTCAAAGTCCGAAGTCTTATTTCGCAGCTATGCTCAGCTGCAATTATGGAGTTATGGAGCCCCACTCTAGAAAAACATCTTTTTCCACATCCTTGTACTCATACACTGTGCTCTGAACACTCCAAGGGGGAAACACATCCCATTTAGTCACTCTGAAGTTACCAGACCACACCACTTTCAAAACAGACTTCTCCATAAAATGATTCACCAATAGTCACCCATTTCAGAGCCAACACTTTAGAGACGTTGGTTTCCTTCTATTGATTGCAATGGCAGCCATGAGTGTCTAGGTAAGAGACAGGTATTGAGCTCTTAAATACCTGCTGACATTTTGGAGCAAATGGATGCCAGCTGCTTTCCACACAGTTTGCATTGTAAAATTTGGTTGGACACACGCTGTGCCAACATCAGTTCCACACTGACGGCATCAGCAACCATTTCTACCCAGGACATATAGACACACACAAAGGATATCTGACTAACTTGGGACTAGCATGTACTGTCCTCATGGACAAAAACCACTTTATAGTGCTCACAATTGCAATTTCTGAATCCATCCCATTTAAATGACTATGGATAATGACTGCTGGAAATGCAGAATTATCGTAGCCCAATATTTCAGCATTCCATGATGAAAAACAAACTCCAAAGGATTTTTATATATTTGCTAATGCTTGAGCATTAAAGGCTTGCAACATAACTGTGGGTTTACATCAGAACAGGGAAAATACTTTCAGTGGTTTAATACAGTGAGGAAAAAAAAAGGAGAAAAAAAGAAAGCTGTTTTGGATTAAATTTTCCGATAAGTAAAATCATTTTGAAAATCAGAAAAAATTATTAACACTTAGTCGTGGTTTAAGCCCAGCTGTATATCAGCCATGCAGTCTTTAGCTCCCCCCTCCTTTCCCTCTCTGCTCCTGAAGGACGGGGAAGAGAATTGAAAGAATGTAACTCCCACTGGTTGAGATAAGAACAGTCCAGTAACTAAGGTATAACACAAACCACAGCTGCTACCACCAATAATAGTAATGATAAGGGAAATAACAAAGGAAGAGAATACAACTGCTCACCACCTGCTGACAGATACCCAGCCTGACCCAGCAGTGATCTAACCTTTCTGGGTAACTGCCCCCAGTTTATAAAGTGAGCATGATGTGCTGTGGTATGGAATACGTCTTTGGTCAGTTTGGGTCAGGTGCCCTGTCTCTGCTTCCTCACGGCTTCCCCTCCTCCCTGGCAGAGCATGAGACTCAGAAAGTCCTAGGTCAGACTAAACATTACTGAGCAGCAACTGAAAACATCGGTGTTATCAGCACTGTTCCCAGGCTGAAAGTCAAAAACACAGCGTTGCACCAGCTACTAAGGAGAAAAAAATGACTGCTACTGCTGAACTCAGGACACACTTCAAGCATTTATTCTATTTTTAATGTATGGTATTTAATTGAATTTCTTTAATTATCTACAAAACCAACATGAAACAGTTACTTGGCTTTCAGATGAAAGTTTTCAACTACCCTGAATTCTTCCCTTACTGGATTTCCAGAGAACATTTCTTTAAGCAGATCCATTTAACTGTACAAGTACACTTGAAATAGTTTCTGAATCAAAGAAAACCATGTATTAGTAGATAAAAGCAGGGGCCAAAAGACATCCTTGCATTCAGTGAAGATCCCACAGGGATCAGCCTGAGCAGATCTCAGCCACCTGGCCCAATTTCATCGATACCTTGCAGCCTTGGAGCATACCCTTCCTCTTCTGTCTCACAGCCAGGACAGAGACAATTTTGGCATGGGAATCAGAGGGCAGTTCAAGGGAAGGAGAAGGTGGCCGTAACTTCCACTGAAACAAGCCAAATCCTATGACAACATTAGACTTTCACTCTCCAGGGAGAAGTTCATTAAGGCACTAACAGTTCAAAGAGATGGATGATTGACTATGATGAAGCACACTGCATCACTTCAGCTAGATGTACCAAGCAGGAAGGCAGCTGAGTGAATTATAGCAAGCTATTCAAACTGTTGGTTGATTGAACTGTTTTTTGTAAGTACTTATTTATCTCCCTCCTAATGCCAGAGCTCAGCATCAGCTGGAATGACTGCCCAGCTCCAGCAGCAGAAGGGGTGAGAAGTGGCACGGGTAGGGCAAATGTGAGGCTGGGTGATGCTGGCTTGCAGGCCAGGGAGAGAAGAGAAAATCCCCATACCTAAAGTCTGGTTATCCCCAATAAGCTCTGCCAAGCACTGGCTGCGCTCCTCTTCAATCTCCTGCATGATGCTGCACTCTGGACGTGTGGTGGACACCTGCAGAAAGGGCAGAAAGCAAGAGAGTGAATAAAACCCAATTATATTCAGAGATGTGTTCCTGGGGATTCACGGTCATCTGAGCTCTCTTAGGCCACTGTACAATGGGGATAAACATTCAGTCTTATTTTATGTTTGCTTGACAAAAGGGAGCATAACACAAAGACTACTGAAAAACAGCATTTCTCTCCAAGTCTTTCTTTAGAAAAACCAAACAACCTATTTTTCTCTAATGTTCATGAGCAATTTTGCTTCTCCATGCTCCAGGAACCCTGTCTGACTAACCTAACATCAACAGCTATCTGGGGCAGGAAATGGTAGTTTCAATATTCATGTCAAGAGCAGTGGGATCTATGCTTACATGGTTTATTCCCTCTGTTCTCATGTGGCCTGCCTCCTGGCTCATGCTAATTCAAAGCAAAACAAAACCAACAAATCAAACGGGAATGAAACCTCAGATGCAGATTAGGAGATCAAGGAGGTAAAAAGCAGGAAATTCCCAGTGACAAGACTTTCACCCCCAAGTGGGTTCTCCTCAGTCAGACCTAATTATATGGTGTTTGCAATACAACGGTGGCTATAAATGTCCAGGTAATTAAACATGGACTTCATACAGCATATAATTCATGAACTGTCTTCATCATAAAATTCACAAAGGAACCAGAAGCTCACATATAACACAGTGTCCCCTTGTCACCAACACACATTCAACTCAGAGGGAGAACCTTGCTTCATAGCTATGACAACTGCAAAGAAAACTTGAGGTCCCATTATGGACCACGATGCACAAAACCCTGCATCTTTCAAAGAGATGGGAAATGGCATTCAGCAGGGAGAAACCTATTCAGAAACTCAGATCCAAAGAAACAGCGAGAGGAGAATGATTAGAAGAGAACAGAGGTCTTGGCTTGAGTTTATACCATCATTACTAAATGCGATGTAGGAAAAAACACAAACTGTGTGAACTTTAGGGGCATGGGATGAGCTTTTGCCTGTAAGAAAGTATTGATTCAGTGTTTGCTCTTGCTGGATCTTGGGAAAAAATATAGTTTCATCAGAAAGAGGAAGAGAAAATAAAATCATATTTTAAAAAAAGATCTTTTCATGCCTCATTTCAAAACATGCAATCTACTTCTCTATCCATAAATTTGCCAGACAAGTTTGTAAGACAGAAGGCCCAGAAATCCTTTGAAGGAACAATTCAACACTTGATATAAACTGCCCTTTGGACTGAAATTCTAAAATAATGTAGCACGTTAAATTTATTCTCACCATTTCTTACTAACCCAACCTGCTCTTTTCCCTGTTTCACCCCATATTTTGTTCAGACTGTAATCTCCTCTAGGCTGGGAATGGGCCTTGATTAGTAGTGTACAAACAAATAATTATGCTTTTTTATAGTCAAATTAAAAATTTAAAAAAACCTAAAACAACAAAAACCCACAAAAACCCAAACCCAACCAACCAAACACAAGGAGTGGGGGTGAAGGGGAAGTTATCTTGGTATTCAAATGTTTCTTTTTCCCAAAAGGAAACATCTTAGGGAATTTTATCTTGGCTAATCTGAAGTACCACAGATTCATTTTGTTTTGATTTACAGTGCTTCTTGCCTTTTTACTTCAACCTCTAAAAAGTGTGAGGGGAAGCGTGAGAGATTGGCAGAACACTTTCTGTAAAAAAAAAAAAAAAAAAAGACTGAAATGTTTTCAAAACATTCTGACTTTTTCAAAGGAAAGATTTAACTCTCTGGACTTAAACTGTTACCAAATTCATCTCACATTTACAGATAACTCAAGTTTTCACTTTCTAAAGTAATTCATGCAGCTCCAACTTTGATCACAGTTGGCAAAGCGCAGTGGACCTCTACAACATATTGCAATTTTTTTTGTGCATTAAAGTTTCTATTTAGCCCATTAGCAAGTACTTCACTGCTGCATCTTCCCTTCACTAAAAATGCATGCCTGAATTAGTTGATTGCATATTTACCTCAGCAGCCCAGCAGTTACTTCTAAGTGTTTTATCACCTTTCAGTAAAAAAAACAGAGGCTGATTCTTCATTAGTATTCTGAAAGATGGGCTTGTAATAGATTCAGGTACACTTGATTATAGATGGACCTTTTAAAATCTCATCTTGTTGTCAACCAGTCCGAGAGGACAGACATCTGTGTCAGGCAAACCACTGGAGAAAGAGTGTCCAAAAGTTAAAACATCAAAATACAGATGATCATGGCTTTTGTAGTAACAGTGCTGAATTGCTGTGAGCTTTTGAACAAGGAGAATTAAGCAATGGCTCAATTGACTAAAGGAGTGTTTAGGTGCTTGATCCCTACTGATTTCAAGCAGAGCCAGACACTGAGGTGAGATTTAGTCTCCTAAAGAGAGGTATCTAATCTCAGCTGAGATATTCTAAGGTATCTCTCTGGGTCAACAGCTTTCACTCCAGGGGGCATGGGCCTGTGTGAACTGGATGTCTTCCAAACCCCCAAAAGCAACCCCATATACATGAAACTGCCTAAAACAATACTAGATAGTTACAAGCAAACAAAGAGTGAGTTTGCAGATGATATCAAGTTAGGCAGCAGTGTTGATGTGCTTGAGGGTAGGAAGGCTGGATCGATGGGCTGTGGCCAGTGGTATGAAGTTCACCAAGGCAAAGTTCTGGGTCCTGCACCTGAGCCACAACAACCCCATGCAACGCTTCAGGCTCGAGGAAGAGTGGCTGAAAAGCTGCTCGTTGCAAAAGGACTTGGAGGTGCAGACTGACAGAGCCAAACATGAGCAGCTTGTGACCAGGCAGCCAAGAAAACCAATGGCATCCTGGCCCGTATCAGCAGTAGTGTGTCCAGCAGGGGAAGGGAAGTGATTGTCATCTGTACTCGGCACTGGTGAGGCTGCATCTCAAATCCTGTGCTCAGTTCTGGGCCCCTCAGTACAAGAGAGACATTGATGTGTTGGAGCGGACCCGGAGAAGGCAACAAAGCTGGTGAAGCACAAGTGTGATGAGGAATGGTTGAGGGAACTGAGGGTGTTTAGTCTGGAGAAGAGAAGGCTCGGGGACACACACACACACACACCATATCGCTCTCTACAACTACCTCAAAGAAGGTTGTAATGAGGTGGAGGTCAGTTTCTTTTCCCACTTAAGAGACAGGATAAGAGGTAGGGGCCTCAAACTGCTCTAGGGGAGGAAAAATTCCTTCACCAAAAGGGTTGTAGATGTGGCACTTAGGCACATAGTTTAGTGGTGAACGTCACAGGGTTAGGTTAATGGTTGCACTCAATGACCTTTAAGGTCCTTTCCAACCTAAATGATTCTATAAACAAACAAATAAAAGTGGCATATATCTTACCTTGTCTCCCAGTAGGACACATCTTCCTTCATTTTGGCTGGGTAAAAGATATATGGTTTAGTCTGAACTTTTACTGTTCATTCTATTGCAACAGAGAGCTAGCAAGCATCAGCCCTGAAGGCTTTCATCCCACTTCACTGATTGTACTTGGACTAGTTCAAACGAAAATACCTACTATTTAGTTGAAGAAGGTTAGTGATGTCTGAATTTAACGTCTAAAGACCTTTAACAGAATCATCAAGGTCAACAAACAGACTTACATTGGAGGCCTTCTAGTTTATGGCTCATTTTCCACATTAACTAAACAATTGAATAAATAACCCAAACAGTCACAAACCCCCTCCTCCTACCTCCATAGTGATAACGCAAATAACCCTCGCATATCACAGCTGTCATTGCTATGGGCTAACAAAAGCCACTGGAAAAATAAAAAAAAAAATAATAATCACAGTTTTGTGCATCTTTAGGAAACAGAAAAGTGTGTCTTTTTTTTGTTGTCAGGTCATCAGTTCAACTGGTGTGATGCTGTGCAGAGTAACAAGTTCAGCCGCCTTAAGACCCCTGTAGTCTTGCCTGCTAAGGAGGATCCTCACTGGAATGGGAGCCTAATAACTCTCCTTCCTTGGTGCATTCTTCCTAGAAAAACCTTAAGTATACTTTACAGAGAGCTTGGTAAAAAAGTACTTTTTTTCCTTCCACAGCGCTCTTTTTTTTTTTTTTTTTTTTTTTTTTTTTTTTTTTTTTTTTCTCCTGTGTTTTTTTGGGTTTTTTTGTTTGCTTTTTTCCTGTGGAAAAGGCACAGATCTGGGGCTTTGGCAACTTTCCCTGCAGCAGTCAAGTGGCCATGCAGATACCAGGTTGAGGGTACACTAAGTTCACATTTCCCATCCAAAAAGTGCAGATAAAAGAAAAACGTGACCAGCTTCGATTAGCTCATACGGACACCAGCTACAGTGAAGAGCAATGCAGTTTCCTAGGCATATCCTCTGTGGGTGAAGGTGAAACCTGGTAAACCCACCATTCCTAAACCTTCCTGGCATGCCCAAGATGCCACGTATAAACTATGATGGGCTTGTCAGGGGTTGTTTTTCCTGCATACACTCTGAAGCCCTGAGCAGAAAGATGAAGGGAATGTTTTCCTGGATGTGATTTCCTGCAGCTCTGAATTCTACAGCAACTCTCAAGTGGAATTATCCCCAAAGTCTTTATTAATGAGAGTTTTCCTTCCCTCTGGATCCCAGTGATTGTTAGAGGATTACCGTACAGTCTGCTACTGCAAATAAAGCCATTATGAACACTCCTTAATTAAGTACAATGCAAAAGATTGTTACACACTGAAGGAGTCACAGAAAAGTTCAGTCTCATCTGTGCCACTAGCAGAGCCAGTCTAACCACAGGCCAACTCTTTTGTTCACATGGCAACACCCCAAAGACAGGTGAGATTCACAGAGAAACCACACTTGCAAGTAGGTAGGTTTACGGGCCCACAAGAAGTGCCATAGCACTTCCCCTTCTCCTGAGTCCTGGACTGACCTGAAGCTCACCGTATGAAGACTCCAGCAAAGATGGCAACTAGGGTGACCTAGTTTGGAGTCAAACAAGGAAGAAATAGAATTGAAAAGCCTACAGATGATGAAATCACAGTCCTCACCCATTTCTGATCAGCTTCCATAGCCTACACAGCAGTGACACATAGGAACACTTCTTGTTACCTGAATGAAAATTTCTTGTACCATTACTACCTTCCCATACCTTTTGTGAAGGTAGTAAAGGTGTAAGATGACAGCACCAGTTTCTATAACTTGACTTCAGCCACTGCTGTAAGTAGAGATGGAGTTTCTTGCTTGGTCACATTTTTCATGCGGACAGCAAAAGAAATTAAAGGTTTCAGAAACAGATTATTTCAAGACACTGTAACATAACCTGAAGGAGCCTCTTCTGGCTAGTTGCCAGAAGAGTTCACCATTAATTTCAGTCCAAGACTTTAATTTATGCTCATTGTTTGTGGGAACACAGGACCAAAAGAACTTCTTTTGCAACAATCTTGACTTTGATTTCTTTCATAATGTCATTCTGCTCTCTTGAAACTAGATTTTCAGTTTCCTTTTCATTCCTTCCTTTTGAGCATCCACAGAAAAATGCAGTTTTATTCCTAAAAAACTGCTGAGTGAGCCAAAAAATACTATGGAATGAGCAAAGAGACTGAACCAAAGGAAGACCCTGACACAAGGGTTTTACTTATACTGATGGGTAACATAATTTCCAACAATAACACTGTCTAACTTTAAAGCTGCACAAACTCTGGTGGTCTTGAGGGAAAAAAAAAATCCACAATGTATTTATGGAGTATTATAATTATTTGCTCTTATAAAGGACCTTTGTCTACTAACTCAAATCCATGTTATAAATATGTCATGACAGCACAGGGAAGTAAATGTTAGATACCCGTAATATAGACATAAACTGGGAGATAAGACCAAGTTCAAAACATATCAAACACACTGTGTGGCCTTTGTAAGATCAATAAAAGAGTTGCAAAAACAACTTTTTTTTTTCTTTTTTTTTAAACAGAGAAAAGCTATATTCTGCTTTGACCTCTATGCAAGTTGTCAGTACATGAGTACTCTCACGTAAGGAACCCTCAGAGCATGGGTGGCAGCATGTGTCCCTACAAAACTTTTCCAAATAAACGAGGTCCAGGCAAATACCCAAGTATCCTGACTCTCACTTTGCTGTTCAAACCACTCCATTATATGCTTATGCCAAATGTAATCATGCCAATAACAGATCTATCATTTGATGAGAAAAGCAGATGTTTTTTTCCTGCTCATCTAAGCAGGCCCTGTTAACCAAAGACAACTCAGCCAAATGAATCCAGCAGCTTGAAGGCTGAGACTTCATTTAGTCTGATTGTCCTCCTTCTGTGTGAGGGGTTGGAAGATCAAGGAAACATGCAGAGTGTTTTGCAAAGTGTTTGGAGAACCAGAAGGGAAGAGAAATCAAGCAGCTGTGTTAACTCCTTAGTGACAAGCGTGTTTATGCTTCTTAAAAAGCGAGATGAATTAGGGTCTTAAGGAAGAAGTAGCATTTCTATTGCAGAAATACAGAGACACCACATCACTGACATTAGTGGTGATTAGATCTACATTTCAGAGTAAAGAACAAAGTGTTATAGTATCTTTCTTATAACTGAGAAAAAAATAAGAGATGAATTATAGCAACTGCCCCAAGTGTATGCGGGGGCAGCAAAGGAAGGTTCAAAATGGACTGACTCCACTACCTGACTTTTGTAGAAATTGGAGGGCAGCAAAGGAACTTGCAGCTTTCCCTGAACTACAGGTAACTAACTGGTCGCTTTTCATTTCCTTTTACCTTTGGATCTAAGGAGCAGATCCTGGCTGAGGAAAACTCTTGTTCCTTTTCTTAAAGACTGTTCAGAAACTTAACTACTACACTGATCAAACCTTCACAGGAAATACACCTCCAAAGCATCTGCTCAGCCAATTACAAAACCAGCAGAAACACAAAGGAAATGTAGACCGAGACCTGCTTGACCCCCAGGACTCAGAAACATGATTTAGGGATCCATGGGCAAAAAGCACGTACATATAAACACCTACATTAGTCTACTTCATACTGATCATCCTTCCTCACCTGAAGACAGAAGCAGGCACATTTAGGGCATAACTCACTTCAAACTAAAGGGCCTAAAATAGGTTAGAGGAAACTTAACCTTTTATGGCTTCATCCAGGGAGCCTTAGACAAGTGGCTGAGGGGTGGATGTGTAAACTGGAAATACCTACAGTTAAATGAGCTAAAATCCACAAATGCAGGCTCATGTCTAAACTGAATGATTTCCCTTCTGAGAGACCCATCCTTTCCCAGGGCGCACTATGAGCAGATGTGAGATGGTACTTTGCAGGATCCCTGTTGAGAAAAAGGCTAAGAAGTTCTCTAATTGGTTTACAGGTTGTTTTGTTTTCAAGATACATCAACACTGAAATGCTGCTGTTCAAAGAAGGCACCTGGCTTCAGGAGAATATGCAGGTAATCTGTTAATACTGTACTGAATTGCTGCTCACCCAGCACTAAGTCAGCTCCTGAGTAACCACTTCTTGACTGCTGTGCACAGAAGAAATGGTCCCTAATTCAATTGCAGGCTCAGAAGGGACTAGAAAGCCCTGAGTGGATGTCTCAGCAAAACCTGTGAGTTGCTTGTGCTCACTCCTCTCTTCTCTGTCCTGGGACAGATCCTAATTCCTGACAAAGCCTCCACCCATCCAGCTTTGATTCTTGCACTGAGCAACCACAGAGTGCCCTCAAACAGACTTGCCTGCTCACCTCTGCATCTCCAGGTCACTCCAGCTGTGGGACCAAAGTCTTGCTTTTCTCCTGAAACCAACCCAAGATGTCACAATCTGCCAAGTTCACCTGCCACAGCATTGAAGATATAGAGTGAACTCAGATCTGCTCAGATGGACCCGGAAAATTGTAAGGGTTTGGGGTCAAGTGTAGAGCAGAAGGGGTTCCCAAATCCAGAGCAATAAGACTGTCAGTTTCAGCAACATCCTGGCATTTAGGTGGGTATTTCAGCACGGAGATTGTGACAAAATGAGAGTTTTTTGAAAGAGCTGAAAGAGTAAAGTCCCTGTGGTTTCTCCCCTGCCCTTCACATTCCAAATCATCCCCCAGACCTCTCGCGCTGCCTGAGAGCTGTGTACATGTCATGTACAAAAAACCTTCAGCAAACAGGATCCCACAAGCCTCTTATGAGCCTGGCTATTGGATGTTATTTATAACCAGGGAGCTGGATAAAGAAAGCTGCATGTTCTCTAGTTCTCAGAAATACTGCAGTCGTTTGGTTTGTGGAACAACAGTTTTGGTGAGCAACACTGGCAGCTCTTTTTCACTCTTAGGGGAACTGAAAGCTCTGTGTCTAGAAATCCAGTGTTAATCCAGTGTCACTGCACCACCAGTAAAGCAAGGGCTTGAGTGACTGACACCAGGCTTGCCCACCATTCATGCTGAAACCATCACTGCTAAGATAAGCTGCAACTTCACCTAGAGTTTTGGGGCTGTATGGAAAAGATGCATTTCTCAAGGACAGGATTCTCATTGTAAACTCGGGTGTTTGTTTCAGATTGTTCTGGTTTTGCATACACTCAGGAAAGGACTGTGAAGAAGGCCTTTGAAGACTATCAATTCAAAACCTTTTATTAAACCAACATTAGGACCAATTCCAGCATGATTTTACTACTCATATATCACTTCCCATCCTGAAAACCTGCTCCTAACTTGGCTAGTTTGTGCCACTATTCAAAGCTTTCTATTGAAATCCAGACACATTCCTGGAACAACCTGTAAGTGCATCTCATTTCAAAGAGTTCACCTCAGAAGTCTGATTACCTACAAGGGGCAGTACAAAAAAAAATTACAAAGACATTGGCAAAAGATGAACTTTATTCAGGAAGATCAGGAAGAAATGAATCTTCCCTCTTTCAAACAGAAGTGATTCAGTCAACAAGGCTCTGGGTGAGGATGTTGTTATGGATTGGTAAGGCATTCTTCATAAAGCATCAGAGCTCTCAATAGAAAGGATTTAAAATCTCACTTTAGAAAATTGGATACAAGGAAAAATTAGGTGAGATAATTAGGAAGATAAAAACCTAGACAGGAGATTAGGAGCGATCATAACACCTACGCAGAGTATCTGATGGCTGTGGAAAGAAAATCATGTTTAGAGCACTGCAAGGAGCAGCAAAACCCTGAGCATGGCTAGAAGTCTAGCCTCTGCAGTCGAGACCAACTCAGCTAAGGAGAACAGGTCTTTCAGCAATAAAAAGAGAACAGCAGGGAAAAGAGTGAGATCACTATGCAAAGTGCTGAAATTCAAGACAAAACTATTAGCTCCCCCAAAAAGGAGAAATCATGTGCAGATCCACCCCCCACTTCTGTTCACTGTCTCCTTACAAAATTGGAGACAAAAATATAATTTTACTAATACAAAAAAGCAATAGTTACACATGGTGAAAGTGATTTAGCTTGAATAACTGAGAACAATGACAGGGCTGATCTGTGAAAGAAAATGAGGGTATAGAAGCTGTTGTACATGAGGGACTCTCAAAAGAGAACAACATGCTCAGGTTGGATGGTGGGAGTGGTGCCATCTGGCTCTAAGTCAACAATATAATGCTTTTTTATATGTAGGAAGGAGGGAGGAAATAAAAAATTGAGACAGCTATCAGCAACTTAATCTGAGCACAGAAGTACACATTTTTAACACCACCTGAAGGAAAGAGTAACTGAAAGCATGGTAGCAAATGGAGATTTGGATAAAATACAAAATGTGATTTATGAAAAGTAAATCATGGCAATGTAACTGACACCTTTCTCTGACAAGGTTCCTGGGTGGCTTTGTTTTTTTGGGTTGGTTTTTTTTTTTTTTGAGAGAGGAGAATCAGTGGATCTAATGTTTCCTGACTTCAATAAAGTCTGATGGCATGCCAAAAGGAATGATGGCCACAATAACAGATACAGGGACTAATACAACAACTGGAAGGAAACAAAGGATGTAGCTAGTGCGACAACTGATGGCTGGGATGAAGGCAGAAATACAGAGCCATAGGGAGGTCTGCAGTAGTATTAGTTAAGGATCCACTGGTTTTATTAAAGATGGAATGAAATGCAGTGATAAAGAGAGAATAGGAAGAAGAAGTAACCAACAAAAAGGCCCGTAAGAATCTGAAACCTCTACTGGAAATGACGAAGCAGAAGGACCTATTAGGTGACTGAAATTGAGGGGTGCTCTACCACATAAACCAAAGCTACCCAGCTAAAATATTATAGGCAACATACTCTTCTCCACATGGTCTCTGTCTCCAGAAAACACCTCATGGGTGCATTTTCTGAACATCCCCAAAGGCAGCAGTGCTCCTTGGTGGCCTCAGTGAGCAGGGTGGTACAGAATCCCTCACATTTGTGCACGCATGCCTGCAAAGGGCAGATGCAGATCTACCTACAGCTTGAGATGAGGGAAAAGACCCTTAAAAAGGGACAGAGGGAGATAATTTAAAAGGATATTGTCAATGCCTATGGATTAATTAGGATTAATCAGCCATTTACAGCTGCCTTCTCCATGCCTTGGTAAGGCTGGAACTTCACATCCACAGCCTGGTCTTTCCTAGCTCCTCTTCAGCATCCCTTGATGCTGTATGCTTGGTCACATCAAATCAAGACAGCAGTAATACCAGACAGCTGCCCCAGAAACTGCAGTCCTGCAAGTTAACTGCAATAAGGCTGGAAAGGCAGAAAGAGGGAAAAAAAAAAAGGAAGTGGAGGGGAGGGAAAGTGGGGGAAAGATAGCAACTAAACCCAACTTAGGTTCTAAGGAATAAAGTATGAAACCAAGGAAAAACCATTTTGCTGACTCCCTGAAAATCCTTCAAGTATGTAAACTGAATTAGCTGAGAGACAGGCAGCAGCATGCAGAGTATCAGTGACAGGAACATCTACTTCCACAGTATTCATCCTCAGAAGGGTGAAAGGAAGAAGAAAAAGAAAACTGCTGCTAACGAATCAGCCCTATCTGTTGCTTATTCATCCTTTGTCTTGCGAGTCTTTCAAACATTGAATAGAATATGGGATAACAGAAGAGGAGGCTTTCAAGTATCCTTTTGATTTCTCTGGGATTTCAACGACCTTAGGAGACCTTATGAAGTGCAGTGATTTCAGATTGACACTCCTGTGCATTCATAAACACGGCTGTGCACAAAGCCAATAACAGGAGTGGTTATTTTTGCTAACATACCCTACAAATCTCAGTGATTTTCTCTCAGTGTTACTGAGCAATCACCTCTGGTTTTGACAAAATGAATTTGTGACAATCAGGTGTTCTGGCAAGCTGAATGCAAGAGCCTGAGCCCCAGAAAAAGCTCATGATACACAGATATCATGGGTGCCAGCTAATAACATAATCACGGCCTGCTTAGCTAATTCTCTTCACAGGTAAGCTGGTGGAACTTCAACCAACATAACAGCAAAGTAACATAGCTGTGAGTTATCCTTTATAATTATTGCTTTAACAACTTGGTCAGTAGTAAATTTGGCCAAATCAATATCTCAGTATTGCTTAGTGCAAGGATTTAGCAGGAGGCATCCTGGTGGCTACAGGAGATCAGGAAGCACTTAGTACTATTTAATCAAAGAATTACAGAAAGGCTGGCTGGAAGGGATCTCTAGCACACCGGTCCAGCCTTCAGCTTGAACCTGGACTAGCACCAACAGTTCTCTTGCTCAGACAGAATTTCTCTAGCCAAGTCTTAAAAACCTCCAAGCATGGAGATTGCACAACCTTTCTGGGTGACTGTTTCATTGCTGCACAATCCCTGTAGTGTGGAAATCCGTACTATTTGAAAATACTCTTCAAGTACCTCTTGAACATAACCTTGGGGAGGACATAACTTAAGCTAGAAAGCCATACCACCACCTCTTACACAGCAAAAGGTCATCTACATAGTTAGGTGTCTACTTTTTCACTTTTAAAAATAATAACCAAGAAATGTGTACTGGAAATCAGTAGCCTTTTTGCAAGGTAAGTTGCAAACCACAAACTTCAGTCCAAGCATCTGACTCTATCTGAGACAGTGATAGCTCCTCACATCATGTGCCTCCTTACCAGCTGCCTGGGCCCTTTTAGGTCATTTGTGATCCACTATATTCCTTCACCTCTTGTTTGCAACAACTTCACATTAGTGATATCTCACTGGGTACTTCAGCAGCAACCAGTGTAAGACCTTCGCCTGCCATCCCCACCCACCACCACTGTCCTGTTAGGGTATAATTCAGGATGCAACTGGAAATAATGATGTCACTTGCCAAGCCATCCATATGTAAAATGGATGACTAACAATGATTACAGACAAGTGTATCCAACCCAGGAGAATATATCTCACCAATTCAAGAAGCTCTGGATGTATGCAGAGATAAAACTGTACAAGCAGATTTAAAATCCCATTAAAAGCAACCCTGTAATAGCTCAAGCTGCCATCAAAGTTTCTTGACACAAAATGTCATAAGGGAAATAACCACAAACCCCAAGCCATCATAAAGCAATTAAGGTGCATCATTAAAAAAATAAAAATAATTAAAAAATCCATCTTCCCTTCGAAGTTGCATTTGAGCAAACTCTTCTTGGCCACACTACAAGCTCCTGGAAGTCACAGACTTCTGTAGAAGGCATTCACCACATTAACAATTCAAGCATGGACACACAACAAACACATTCCAAGAATTTTTTAAAAATATTAACTGACACAAGCCCAGCCAAGTTTTTAAGCTTGCTATTCAAGTCACATGAATAAGAAAATATTCTATAAACACATATGTATCTCTACAAACAGTGATACGAAACAGGAGATCCCCATTTGCATGTATTCCACTTACTGAAAGATGAGTTTAACATAAGGCACGTTTCTTTTTCTTCCCTGGTATTATGAACTGTACAAACCATAAAATTGTCAATGAAACCGCACTTAAATTATTCATAACAACATTAAAACTATCTCCCCATGAAATGAATGAACTTCCTCTCTCAGGTCCTCTCCAAACTGTGGGAAATTTCACTACACTGATTATAATGTTTATTAAAAGTTGATTTTCGAGTAAAATATTGTTGTAGTAAATTAACTCCTGCACTTATGTCCTCTTCTCTGTTGATCCTTAATAATTTTTCGGGAAAGTGTGCCTATACTTTCAAAATGTTACACAGATGACATCTCTTTATCCCACCTCTGACTTATGATCTGTATCTTTCAGAAAGCAACTCCAGCACGTTGTGGCACACTATTAAAATATCCCCACTGACCCTAAGATTATGCTCCTGCTACAAAACCTGTCTTCACTCCCCTTGTGATCTGTGCATCCTACAGTCAGGTACCAGTTTGATGATGGGTTACCTTCACCAGCCTGGTTGCCTTGTTTGCACACGGTAGTGTGAAACAGATTATGGTTTTTCTGGAAGGATGGGCCAGACAACCAAAGACATAATGATCCAAGCCAAGCATTATTTCCCAATCCAAATGATTAACTTTTGAATAGAACCTAAACTCAGTTCAACTGTGAAATAAAAAAGAAATCAGAAGTAAAAATAAGTAACTAAACCAACAACACAAACCCAGCAATATTTACTAAACAGAAGAGAAATACAGTCGAAGAAATATAAATGGTGCATCATGAAGCTAAAAAGCGTTAGAAGGGAACCTCAAGACATCAGGAAAATTTGCAGCTGGTAAGAGTATGAGCTTTGATGAGAATTCACTATTTTTGGGGGAGGAGGGGTGTCTGGTTGGGTTTGGGTCTTATTTTGTTGGGGCTTTTTGATTTTTTTCTTTTTTTTTTTAAAAAGCATTACAAAGTCTTACAGATGGTACAGTCCAGTAGAGGAAATGTCAATGTTGATCTGTATTTGGAAAGCAGCAGGGCAATGTGCATGTCTCTGATGATGATGAAGGTTTTTCCAGTCCCTTAGTAACAAAGGCAGACATTAAACAATATCTAAGAGAGATAAACATTTTAAATCAGCAGGCCTAGACAACTTTCACCTAAGAGCACTTACAACAGCTGGCTGAGGCGGCCTATTTGAATACAGCCAAATACAAAATCCGCACTCAAGAAAGAACAGATTCACCACAGACCGCCAGTATGGCAGCCTGAATTCAGGAAATAAAGTAATGTGGTGGAATTTGGGTATTAAATAAAGTAAATAATTTAGTGTGAACACCCAGTAAGTGCTGCTGAGAAAAGGCTAACACAACTGCTGTATAAACCAAGCAGCAGAGAAGAACAAGAATACCATACTCCTTTTCTACATGGTATTGGGAAGAGCTGTGCTGTGACACTAGCTTCAGGCATTTTAAAAGGACCATAATGACCAAGGCAAGGTGTGGAAGAAAGCATAAAAGCAATTAGAGGAGCTCTGCATCCTTCCAGAGCAAGACCTGGACACCCCCATTATAATGTTATCTCAGTAGACACTGCACACCTATATTTAAGCAACTCAGTCAGGAGCTGAATGTCTTCAGAGGTACTCTGCGATAAGGCAATTCAAGCTAGCTGAGTAAGGCATGATGAGGTGCAAAACGGAAACCTATGCAAATTTGTAACTCTCTCGGGGTACCTAGATTAATAGCTAGAGCAATGGGAAATAGATGTGCTGAGTTTCCATCTCAGTTCCTGAAGAGTTTAACAAAGTTCAAGTTATGCTTTATCAGAAACAGGTTGTTGGACTCAACTTACTGGAGGTAACTGGTGAAAATCAGTTGCTTTCTGTAACTAGCCAAATAAAATAATCCACCCTTCCCATTAGGGACTACTCTAACCTTAATATAGCAACAACTGCACAGACTTCCTGGGTTTCTCATGTCAGATCTTGGCCAAGGCACTGAAAAGTTACATTCCATTTGGAATTTTCTCAACTAGCTGCTGGCGTCTCATCATGGAAGCCCACTTGCTCTCGCTGCTCTGTGTTTGGAAGAAAACACATGCAAATAATGAAGCTTCAGTAATGTTCTGAACTTCAAGAGTATGAAATACTACACAGGCCCTTACAAACTGCACTTTAGGGGCACCCCTGTTTTGACTAAAGCTGTTTTTTTAGAAAAAGCCCTATCAAGATTTAAATACCCACTAAAGCTCCAGTGACCGTAATAAAATTACTTAATTTGAAAACCAGTCCCGCTTGGGGACATTTTTACAAGACAAAAGGAGAGTCTGAATCCAGTTCTTACTAAGAGATGAAGGATGCTGGAAGTCTAGCTGTCTTCTGCATAACACCTTCTCCTTTCCATTGGACAGGAGAAAGAATAATAGAACCATAGATTGGTTTGGGTCTGAAGGGATCCTAAAGATCATTTAGTTCTAACCCCTCTGCTATGGGCAGGGACACCTTCCACTAGACCAGGTTGCCCAAAGCCCCATCCAACCTGGCCTTGAACACTTCCAGGGATGGGCCAGCCACAGCTTTTCAGAGCAACCTGTGCCAGCACCTCATCACCAGAGCCTCTTCGAAACATCTCATCTAAATCTCCCCTTTGTCAGTTTAAAGCCATTCCCCCCTTGACCTGTCCCTGTCAAAAGTCCCTCTCCAGCTTTCTTGCTCACCCCTTTAGGCACTGGAAGCTGCTCTAAGGTCTCCCTGGAGCCTTCTCTTCTCCAGGCTGAACAAACCCAGCCCTCTCAGCCTGTCTCCATAGGAGAGATGCTGCAGCCCTACAATCATCTGCAATGCCTCCTCTGGACTCACTACAACAGATCCACGTCCTTCTTATATTTGGGGTCCCAGAGTTCAAAACAGGGGTCCCACAGCTGAGCACAGAAATCCATCTTGAACAAATGAACTGTGCTGCTGTTCCAGGAAGAGACACCATTCTTTCTTTTCTTTGTTATCTTCTAGTCTTCAAAGCAAAAGCATCCATACTGTCGCTTCTGGGTTTGTTGGACCCTACAAACCCAGGCTTGCAGTACTGAGCCAGGGACACAGTGAACTCTGGCTGCATCTGCCAATTACAAATTTGGATGTACTTCAGCTAATGAAATCTAATAGATTGTGCAACTCCTATGACTGCAGACATGCTGTGAGACAGCGTTTCAAACCACTTCCTGCCTCAGGTGCGCATCCACACAAAGTAGGGTTCCACTGTACATAGCTTATCAGACTCATGTGGGTGCCAATCTGGGAACATGGACCCAGAACATCTCCAGTGATTCACAACCCAATTTCTTTTCCTGTGAAGAGTTTAACCTTTTCCTTGACAAGTCAGCTATGGTCAGAGCTGAAAATGCACCTCAGTAACATAAGCTCATACTGCCATGGCAGGGTCTGCTTCAGCTAGGGAAGATCTTCAAGACAAGGCATCAAAGCCTATTGCCAAGAGGCATCATGTCTGAGGACAAGAGTCTTTAAGAAGCTCTTCCCAGCTCCATAGCCTACCAGCTAGACAAGTGAAAAATGAGAATATTCTGGTTAGCAGCCCATACCTGCCCACCTCAATAAAAAATTGTGTTCCTCATCTGATTCTTGCCACTAACTTTCCTTCAGTGGGTTTCAGGCCCCAAGGGGTTGCTTCCTGCCCAGAATATCCTATTCCCAGTCCTGCGCACATAGTTCAGAAACATTATATTTATATGAGAATTTATGGCACTTTGACATAGCACAAAGCTGAAATGCTTTTAAATTGCAGCAAAACTGGCACCAGGATACAGCTCTGCCTTGTGCTCCCCTCATAGGGTATCAAACTAGGAGTAATTCTGGGAGAAAGAGGCTTCTACAAGTGTGGAAATGCAGGTTTGTCTCTCTTTAATTCCTAAATTTACAGGCTTGGGATCAAGGGAATCACACAGCAGACACCGTAGTGGCACAGAGTGAGGAAAGAGAAGAAGCAACAAAGCCTAAAATCAAATCTTAGAACTTTATTATGAGGCATATGTTTTAATATAAGGTCTATTATTTCAGTAATCATAGCTGCGTTTACTGTCACTTGATGTGCTTTACACGCTCACAGGACCACAGGCAAGGAGGGAGTGCTCTTCCTCCACAGTTTTGCCAACCTGGGCAAGAAACCATCCAACTGCTGCATGGTCTCAGCATGCCTGTCCAGCTACTTATCCAAAACTGAGCTTTGCAAGGTGCTTTACGAAAACGAAACTCAAAAATCTTGCTCCACTCAGTAACAGCGACACTCCAGACTATAATATGGACTGGAAATACTCCTGTGGTTGAATAAATAGAACAAAAACAAAACCTTAAAAAAACAAATCTGCACGACTTTTGTGAGTCCTGGATGGAGTTTATAACTATCACCATGCTGCAATTCAGGTGTCAGTTGATCTTTTTGTACATCATCCTTTGGGAAAGGTATGTCATTCACAATTCAGTGACACAAGTTGCTATCAGAGAGCTGTTACTGGAGTTATTTGACAGCAGTATCTCATGCCACAGCTAAACAGCATGACTAGATAAGATCAAACAGTATAAGTGAACAGAATAACATCTTTATTTTTTCCCAGGTATACACTCATTTTCAATCAACATAGCTAAATGTTCCTTAGATTTAGCCCAGCTCAAGGTTTGCACTGCAAAACTAAATGCAGCATATGAAAGGGATAGAAAACAGAAGGAAGTGCATTACTCAGCATAAGCATACATTGAAAGGCGCAGTTCTCTGAAAAGCCATCATTTAAGAGGCAACAAAAGTCAAGGTTCGCTCCCTGAGTACAGCAGCCCCCTGAAATGGCACAATTAACTCATTAATACGTTGAGCAAAAGCAGGGATAGCTTACTGGCCCTTCTGCTGAGAAGATGTGAGACAAAAAATTCAGCATTTCTCCTGAGGAGCAGGGAAACTACTCATGACCCGGGATCCAAGCCACAGTGGATTAAAACTCTTTGGAAAAAGAAGGCTGTAAATTTCAATTTCTCTCTTTCTAGCCACAGTCATTTTTCTCTTCAATGGCATAGAAATTAAATCCAGCTGGAATGGCTTTTTAATTAAAATCATACTTTGCTTATCAAAATAAGAACACTTAACTGATTAAGAAAGAAACATGAAAAACTCTGTCCCTTCTGTTCCCCATTCTCCAGCCAGGCTGTGCAGCAAACTCACTCTCATAAACTACTTGTAACCCTTTGGAGAGCGCTCCTATCAGCTCTCCTCACCCCATTTCTGGGCCAGAAAAAGTCATACAGGACACACAAAGTCTTCATAAAAAGGTATGTACAAAGACCTGCTCTCTCTGGCTGAACCTGCTGGAGCTCACTCTTGGTTTAATTTACTGACTAGGAAATTCCCTATGGAAACAAAGAATATCTATATATATCATTTCAGCTCCCTAGCTTGTGTCCTTATTTATCTTCATAGACAAGTGAAATGCTTCCCACTGGCTCCAAAGTGCCCTCAGGCTGAAACCATACACCTGACTCATTCCTAGCAGATACATCCCATCATCCCAGTCCAGTCGTTAACGACCAGTTTTTCCCCAAGTGCTGTAATTCAGGTTTCTTGACAGAGTCCTCTTATTTCATCCCCCCACTTCATATAGGGACAACAAAATTCATGGGCAATGATATGGCAAGAGTGGGTCCACAGGAGCTGTGCTACCCACCCACACTGAAGTGTTCCCTAAGGAGCATCCTCATGTGCAACAGCCTCTGACCCTGGGTAAAGAGAGCTCTTGCCTGCCCTGCCTTTGGGTTTCAGCTTTCCAAGGTTGCTTCCATAACAGTTTGCGTGAGCATTAGCCTCACAGTCAGATCCTCAGATGGCACAGCACAGAAATGTTAATGTCAGTGAAACTAAGCTGATTTATTCTGTCTGAGGATGGTAACCTCAAGGTAGGATTTTCCCAAGCACAACTATTAGTTAAATTCCTAGGGCCAAATTAATATGTGACTGAGTGCCTCCATGCTTTTATCTTTGTTTTCAGCACCAGATACTCCTAGGGAAAGGGATGCTGAGGCAGATACTAGAACTGAGGTCTTGAACCCATGCTGTTTGCAATAATCTTATGGGACTTTCCATCAGAATAGCACTGTCACAGGAACTCAGCAGCATTTTCCTTACAGATAGAAAGGAGATCTCTTAAATGCTACTTGAATTGGGAAAGTTTCTCTATTTTTAGCTGCAGTAAGACCACTGCAGCCACAAGATCCTGGATTACAGAGGCTGAAATAACCATCTCTCAGACAAACCCCAGAACAAACACGTTGATTTCCAAGTATCTCCCAAGTAATGAAGAAAATGCAATTTTTACCTTGCAGCTCCTCCTGCCCTCTCCCTTCTGACACCGAGATGTGCTGCTTTCAGTCACACTGTTTAAATGCAGAAAAACATAACTTGGGGGTAATCCACTGATATAACCCATAGGAGACACCGAGACCCAGATTTCCCCAAGTCAGGACTTTCTTAAATACCTTTAAACTGTAGACTTTGTCCTATATTATATTCCCAGGCCTGGAAATTTTCTTCTCCAATTAAATCTGCTGCTGTTGAAGCGAGTTAGAGATCCCCAGACTCTAAGACAGAATATGCCTCAAACTAATAGCTGTGATCAAAAAGCTCTCAAACAAAACTCTTCCACTATCTGACCTATGACCTAAAACACAGGTCATTAACCCTCCTCTAAGCATGTCAATCTTCCAACCTGCAAATAGGTAAACTGGAATTTCCCTCCTTCCCAGAAATGGCTGTGCCAACGTTTACAGGTATGGCACATTCTGACCATTTTCTGGCCTGAGAAAGAAAGTTTAAAAATAAACCATAAAAAGCAAGGGGTTTTTTTCTTTATTCAGTCTTCCATCAAGAAAAATAGCACAGAACTTGTGAACTTATCCAGCTTCTTGACAAGAAAAAAGAGGAAAGCGACTTTATTTTTCCTCCCCCATCAATCACAAATTAAAATCCCCAAGGATAAGTATCTCACACTGCACAATTTTACAGACAAAAAAAAACACCTTCCTGAAAACATCCAGCAAGTAAAAGGTTAGCATTTTTTTTGTTCAGGAAAACACATTTGGAAGTCAATGGTCAGCAAGGTCTAATGTGAAGACAGCAGTGGAGGTTCTTTATATCTTGGCCTTAGGTTAATTAAATCTCATTTCACAGTAACCATGCACCACCCACTCAGTGGTCATTTGCAGCCACTAACTGGGTGAGCTGTGCATATGTAAGTGCAGAGGTTTCCCCAATGCAGACCTCGGGGTTGGTGTAAAACATCCATTTTTAATTTCTCACCCAACTGTCTACTCCTCATAAGCAGCGCATGCCCCTGTGCATGTGCAGTTAGAGATGGTTGACCTCATCTTTTCTGGAGAGATGTGCCATTGCTGTTGCTATTTTAGCCCAGCGTGAAGGATCTGTGAAAGACTCCCCATTGCCCATAGGGGAGCAATCAAAAATATTAATCCCCCTCTGCCTCCCATCTGAAACAAACATTTACAGGAAACAGACCACATCTGCTGTGAAACACCCTGCTAGGACTGCCAACCCAGCCCCCAGCTGAACACTAAGCGTATGGCCAGGGTCATTCTGATGAAAACCGTTCACTGCCTCTGCTCCCTAACAAAACATTTATTTCCTTTCATAGTCATGATCTATCTCCATGACAGGCAGAATGATGAATGACACTGTTGGCTGGCACAAGAAGGCGTGAGTTCGCTGAAGATGGATCCCTTGAAAGGAGGGGCAACGGTGGGAGAAAGCAGTGCCTGCTGTCACACATAGAGCAAAGTCATCCAGTTGGCTTTGAGCTTCCCGCAACAGAAACGTGTCCTCCACCATGCCCAAATGCACTCACACTAACTTCAAAATATGAACAGACTGAGGGGAAGACTCCATCATTGGTGGGACCTTCTCACCAAAGAACTGGCAAAGCTGTAACACTGGGGGGAATATGCGAAACCCCAGAGAGATCCTGCCCGTCTCTCAACAAGCCAGTAGCTTCCCAAAATGATCTGCTTCCATCTCCTACTTATACCAGTCTCAGTCAAACATGGATGTGTTTGTCAAGCCCAGCCAACCTCCTGTTCCTGTAACAATAGGTAGATCCACACTGCAATAATGCCTTGCTTCTGCTAAAGGCAGTTTTGCCTTGCTTAAGTTTTCCTTAAGCAGGAGGGTGAGCACTGCACTGTGAACAGTACCACATTAACCGCTCTCCCTGCATAGCAGCTGAATAAAATACACATCATACAGAAAGACTCCTGAGGCAGCCTCTATGACAGTCAACACATCCCTTTCAGAAACAGGCCAACCTGCATCACACAAGATGTTGGCTTTCTGGCTCTCAGTGCTGCTCTTGGCAGGCTCTTCTAACATCTCACTCCCCTCACTGCTACAAACCCTCCTACACCCAACCAAATTCAATCCCATTGAGCATACAAACAGTCCTTCACCTGCCCTTTACTCTAGAAGATTATTCCATTCTCCAATGTTAATACAGCTGCACAGAGGTAACCACATCACCCCCATGTCACCAATTTCCAAGGCTAATCTAGCCAGACACTAACTGTAAAGTCTTTATGATGTTGTCAGACAAAAGTGAAAAGAAATAAGCAAAAGGCAAGAAAAGGAAGTATATTTTTCTCATTTCCAGACTGGGTTTTTGGCACAACCACCACTACCAGAAAGCTCATTTACAGACTGGAACTGAACTCAGAGCTTCTCAGCTTCATCCTGTGCCTGAACTATTGCCCCTCTACAGCTGTTGTTGAATTTATCGGTTGATCTCCTTCTTTTCATGGTTACCCCAGTGGGCACTGTTTCTTGCCTGTACTTCTTTCCAGGCTAGTCTGCAAGAGAAATAAGCATCTATTTTTAGGTGCACTGTATTCTGTCTGGTTGGGCCCTCCTCCCAGGACAGCAATATATATTTAATACTTCCTTCCAGAGCTGACAGCCCAGGAAGCTTGATTGGTGAACTGGCAGAGAAGAAATAATTACAAAGTAGAAGGACACCAACCTGCCAAGCATTTTAATACCCCTTCTAGAAAAAGAGGCTTGACTTTTCTGCAGTCCTATAGTAGGGAAGAAAGCAAGCCTGTATCAAAGACACAGCTGCTGTTTTATTATGATGATGACTTCTGTTGTGCACTAACAAATCCTGTCTTATCAACAGCAGAGAGGAACAGGAGGAGAAATAAAACTAGTAGAGCAATTTGCAGAGAAAAGACATGCTGGAATTAAGACAGTAAAGGAGAAACAACTGCACCTAGGCTGCTCAGCGTTCCCAGCACAGGCTGTCCCTAGGAGGGCTACAGCTCTTGGATACTGCTAGATAGCAGCAGTTCAAGTGGGATCAGCAGACCCAGTGACCAACCCGCACAAGAGACTCAGCTCAAATGTGGGATTGTTCCATAACGGATCGACGTAAAGGCTGCAGTTCCTAACCTTTCTGCAGCTAGAGCTCATGACTGCCGCCCTCATGTTTCTCTGTCCCATAGCTCCTGGCTGCCCTTCCACTCAGCCCTACAGCCTCCTCCTTTCCCTCATCCCAGCTCTCATCATATTTCCAGGCCAATACCATGCCAGGATCACTGTTACAAGATCCCGGCTAGTCCCCAAGGCCCCAGTCACAGCATGCAACAGACACTTGGACTCTTCCCTTCTGCACCTCTTCTTCCAAAGAGTAAATATAGTGCTGTCAACAACATTAAGTGCCTTTCTTTTCAAAAACTGCAACCTTTACTCAACCCTTTACTTAGCTATTCTTCCACAACTGAATTTAGTGTTTCTGGAAGATGTCCCTTCAATAAATCATGGCTGGTTTATCTCCCTGTAACGTCACATAACAAAAAAAAATAAAATGTAATTGAACAGGCAACCAAAGCTCCAGCTTCATAGCTAGGTTTAAAAATATTTCCAGATGCTTATTGGTCTCTTAAGACATTTCTGAGGCTCAGGTCAAGTAGACCCAAGGTAGTAGGCTCCAACTTTTAATTTCCTTTCCATCTACAAAACCATCAGGGCTTGTCTAACATAGTTAAACCACAGCTTTCTAGTAGAAGGAACACAGCAAAAAAGTGAACTTCAAGAAGTGAAAGCTAAAACCGTACAAATGCAGTAGAAGCCCTATGCTGGCAGAGACCTCAAGGAGACAGAAAGGTTTTCACTGTCTTATATTCCCAAACTTGAAGATCCAAATGAAAAACAGATAAGGTGAAAGGAAACAGATATACATGTCAACATCAGGAAACTCTTCATATCACTATGTAAATTTCATTACAGGGCAGATCACACACTTCCTGCACAACTTCAGCTGCTGACAGACTTAGCGTCTCCGCAAGAGCTAGGGACCAAGATGAATGGATCTCTAGAAGTAACATCTCACACTACAGTTTTATTAAGAGGTATTACAGCCATGACTGACTACTGATATATAATTATTTTTTTATTAGACATACTAAAACAGCTAGAGACAGAAAAAAAACTTTTGAAGCTCTAACTCTAAAACACACAGGAAACTGCAAGGCTACATGTCGGTTTGAACTAATTGGTCTGAGTTTAGTCAGGTTTGTTAATTATAGAAAGGGAGGAAGAGTAATTAGCACTTGCAGAAGTGACAAATCACTTAGCAAGGGAGGAGTTGTAGGACCATCAAACCTTGTAGAACTGCAGGGGTGGGCAAGAGTTATCACCACTGTGACAGCAAGAAAGTAGCAGGTGGCCAGACATGAAAAAAAACTGTTGGCATGTCATAAAAAACAGTGTCCCCAATGAGTCTGAGATTTTTAATGCCCAGCAGAACCATAAATGTTAATTTGGGAGTTTGGCTTTCTGAGATGCATTGCCAGTTTCTAACACAGAAGGATGGTAGCAACGGTTTTGCAACAAAACCCCCTCTCCAACCAGCACGCTTTTTTTTCATGTTGTCCCACTGATAAACATCTTCAGGCTAAACCCAAAGAAATTGCTACTCAGCTCTATTTCTTTCAGACCTCATATATAAGAATATAAGAGAATAAGTATCTCAGTTGTTCCAATATAAGTTGTCTTTTCTCCTGACAAACCTTGCCTTATCTGCATTGCACACAAATAGCCTGAAGATAAGCCTTTGACATGGATGCTGGGGAGGGACTCTTCATTAGGGACTGTAGTGATAGGACAAGGGGTAATGGGTTCAAACATAAACAGGGGAAATTTAGATTGGATATGAGGAAGAAATTCGTTATTGTAAGGGGGGTGAGGCACAGGAATGGGTTGCCCAGGGGAGTTGGGAATGCTCCATCACTGGCGGTGTTCAAGGCCGGGTTGGACAGTGCCTTGGTGGCATGGTTTAGTGTGAGGCGTCCCTGCCCATGGCAGGGGGGTGAAACTAGATGATCTTAATGTCCTTTCCAACACTAACTATTCTATGATTCTATGACATATTGTTTGCTTACACATGTATGACTTCCCAAGGGAGGGAGGAGAGAGTGGGGCAGGGAGGAACAAAGTTTAAATTTACCAAAATTGGTGCTGCAAAAAAAACTGCGTGAAGAAGATGAAAAAACAAGAACTGACCCAGTCGCAAAGCACCAGCTCCAGCAGGAAGAAAATGCTTTGCACAGAAAAAACTGCAAAAAGGACGCTGTACAAGAGTCAGTGAGTTAGCAAAACAGAAGGGGTTGGAAAAGCCTTTGAAAGGAACCATTGCAGCACTCGAATTAAGTGCATGGCATAGCTGAGACCCACACATCTCTGCAGCTGTGTTTAATGTCATCTCCCCAAAATTGCAAGCAGCCCAGCAGTTGACACTTGGGCACATCAAGTAATTCTTCACATAGCATTTGGCCTCCTTTCAGTGCCCTGTGAAGCTGGGAGCTATCTCAGCAGCAGCATTTTTCTCTGACTTTGAATATGTCAAGCAAAAAGACTACCTAGTTATATTGTGAAAAAAAGAAGCTGGAAAAGCCTAATTATGCTTAAGAACCCAGATGAAAATGAAAAATAATCAAATAGACAGATGCAGACACTGCAGGAAACAAGTGGCTTGTTTCAGCATTAGCTCTTTTTGCACTTTCACCTTGCTTGGATGACCTCAGGGCAATAGGAAAACCCTGTGACCTCCCCCAGAAATGAATCCTATAGGGATCCTAAGCCAGCAGAGGCTGGCAGAAGGGCTTCATCACCCCTCCGTGTAGCTCCCAGTACTTGGCAGGCCTCAGCAAGGGGAAGAAAGCAGCCACATCCCTTTGCATTCCTTGCTGAATCATCCCAAGATTGCTAGCCCCAAATTGCAAGGGAAAAAGTAGCCAAGAAATACAGAGCACAGCTCAGGATTGAGCTCAATCCCTGATGGCAAGGAAGATGATGCAGCTTTAACAGCAGGATACAGGCAACCACATGAACCAGCATGAACTACTGCAGCTCCATGGCTGAGCAGTCTTCCTTTGAGCAAGGGCTGAATGATCCTGGAGAGGATTTCTTTCACTCCCTTCCTCTATAAGAAAGCACACCTGCCAGGGCAGTGGGGCTTAATCTCTGCTCTGGAATCTCCTAAAGGCTGTGAAAGATGACTTCAGTAAATAAATAAATTTTAAAAACCAACTACTGTGTCCCACACAGCCAGGAACGGGATATGGGATGAACTTTCTAAAGGGGTTCACCTCTCTCCTGATAAATAGACAGGGGTATGTAATAGGAAAGAAACTATAAAAAAAAAAAAAAACAAACAACAAAAAGAACCCAAACCCATAGCCACTACATTCACTTAAATAAGAGTTAAATTTGGCTACCCCAGAATAAAGGTGAAAGAGGTATCATCTCCAGCAGGATTTTGATTCTGGCTGTTTTCCAGCTGAGTACTTAAAAATACTGTATCAGCACTGAAACAGCTTTTCATTCTGTTGTCAAAGTACAGCCAGCACTGTTAAGGAATTTTTAATTCTGAGGGGCGGACAACATATTCAGTATATATAATTGTTTCATTTTTGCCTTGCAAAACGATGCTTTCCTTAAAGTGTGAACTGCAGCAGCCTGGCCACCTACAAAAGTTGAAATAAAAGCTGATGTTCAGTAATGAATAAAGAGGGATGCAGGGAAAAGCTCAGCGTGAGCAGGTTTTCTTCTCTTTGCATTCTTACACAACATACAAGACACCCGGGGAGCTATTCAGCTTGCAGCTTAGGGTGTCTTAAGTGTGGGCGTCTACCCGAGGACTGAGCTGCTGCTGTAGTCAATGAGGGTTCAAAAAGGTGCACAACAGAGGCACACAGTGCCATCTAACTTTATATTCTGTGGTCACAGCATCCACCTGGGACTGCCAGATAACGCAGGATCTGCAGGGGCTTTGTACTCCAGGAAAGGACCATGTGGGACAATGAAGTATCTTCCTACATGTCAAACGGCCTGAAATGCCTGAGAGCAAGCAGCCAAGCTAAACCTAATGACACAGCTGACCACCGTGACAGTTCAGACCATTTGGGTCACATGTACACACCTACACAGCAATGTCAAACTGTAGGTGTCTTAATCTGCAAAGGGAATCCCGCTCCGAGGTCACCTGCAGGGAACCTCACAGACTGATTAGCTGCGACAGACAATGACATTTATAAGGACCCTGGAGATGTTCCCTGCTCAGCTACTGGTTGTGATGCTACATATTACCAGGTATTAATTGGAACATTTGTTAAACACAGAATCAAGGCTGGAGCCTCAAAGAAGCATAATTTTAAAAGACACACAATAGATTTCAGCTTCGCAAAGGAGACATGAAGCACTGCTATTTTCCCCTCCAAAAAATAATTGTATTAAAATAGATTATTTTTCTCCTTCCCTCTTGAGGAGACACAGTTTTACAGGGATGAAGATTAAAAGAACGTGGAGCTCGTATTGAGCTTCCCAACTGTCAGGAATAGGAACATCCTTGAGCCTGCTGCAAAAGCAAGGAGATCATGCGGATAATGGCTCAACAGAGAGTTTTGGTCTCTCTACTGAGTTCCTTTGGTCTCTTCTTGCTCTTAAATTAATGCAAACCAACGACACCAAGACATCCTCAAGAGTTTATCAAAACAGCATCACCAAGTCTGTTGTCTAGCCCAGTAGTGAAATGCATCAGAAAATAAGATTTGGCTCTGAATTAGGAAATAACCCCAATTTGGTACTAACAATTGAATTTAAATGTAAATGATAGAAGTGTAAATCTCCCATCTCCCAACAGTGTAAACAGTGAAATGGATAGTTAGTGACTGCCCTGAGGGCGAGAAATCTACCTAATGTGACTAATGGAGAAGTTTAAGGCTATTAGCATCCATTGTTTCAGTTGACTGGAAAAGTGACTTTGTTAAAGTAAATCAGGGCCTCCAAAATTCAGGTACAGCTGAGAAGCTAAAGTAATCTTTTAAGTCCCGGAAATGCTATGCATATAAATGTTAGTGCTGTAGATAAAATCTGACACAATAAACTCCCAGTAAAGCAGCACTAATGTGTGTTTTCCAGCCTCAAGCAACCCAACAACACACACTCCTGTGCACGAAAAATCGCTTTATAAACCAACCATCTAAAAATTACAGAACAGAGTCCTGATGTCACCTACACTAACTTCACACCAGGGCTGCACTGACTTCAGAGCACCACATCCGCCTTGCATCTGCACGACTAACAGACGAGTGGGGAAAAGAACATCGGAGGCAAGGACCATAACAACAAAGAAATAATCACACCTGCTTCTGCTGCTTAACCTTACCTGCTCGCTTCCAGGGGGTCAAGCCATGTTCACACGGGCTATTTATATTTGTGCAGATTAGCAATTATTAAACATAAGTGCTCTTGCTATCGTAGCTCTTCCTTAATTAGGGTTTATGCATGAGGTTAAGCAGTTTAAATGCAATTTGTAGCAAGGCTAATAGCCAGTAGATACTTCTAATAAAGCTGAAGTTCCAGGACAGAAAAAATTTGGTACTTTATGAACAACATCGTTATCAGAAAGAAACTTTGCACTTTTATTTACAAGTTCAGAAGCCATTCCATTTTCTAAAAAACCCAATGCTGAAGAAGTCTGGTTCATTCAACAAATACAAGGGCTGTATAATAATGCCAGGAGCATCCAGCAAAAGGTGCCTTTGGGGAGCCCATCATCTTCTTCAAACCTTCCCCAAGGGACTTTCTGAGTGCTAATGAATGAACTCTTCCTGCATTATGGGTCACTGTGATGTGAAAGGTGAAGCTCTGCCCAGAGAGATGAATCATTCCAGAAAAATCCTTTCTTGTCAGGCATGAAGCCAAGCATTCTGCAGGTTGCTCCAAAAGGGAACAGTGACAAGATGACCGCTCAGCCTGTGAACAGCCTTCCCAGCCATACACAGGACTTCTCTGCCACGGCATTAGCTTTGTTAGCTCTGGACAGAAGCCAGTCTGATGGCTGGCATCACTCCCCTGCCCCTCTCTTACCTTGAAACAAAAGGTCCTATTTTTCTTCCACAGCAGTCCCCTGGGTTCGTGTTTTCAGAGGCAAAGACATCTTCCCTCTTGGCTCAGTTCCCACCCAAATGAAGCTGTGAGAACTCATGACTTCTGGAAAACATCTGGAAGCGTGGAAGCTAGGGAGCAGTGAAAGAGCAAACACTCAGCACTCACTGAGGGAAACTCTGCTTGGCTGCACAGGCCAGGAAGATAAATCACTGCCACAGCACAGGCGAGCTCATCAAGTCTCATGGAGGGAGCAGGAGCTTCTGACCTGCCTGTCTGTCCTAGCACACTGTCTATCCCACCTGCTGGGGCAGAACTCCAGTCCCTCCTGCTCTAGGGTCTCCAGGCAACTCTGACCCATTTTTTCTGCGGTTTTGGCCCATGACTGAGGATTTTTCTTGGCTGGATTTCCTAGATTTCTGTTCTTATACAGGACTTTCAGCTTCTTTCCAATACAGAAGAGACAAAGTTGATGAGACCAGAGAATCAGGATATATTTAATCACATGATCTTTCACAGGCACTGGAAAACCACATATCCATTTCCACAGAGCCAGCGTGATGCAGCAGTGATCCCATATGCAACACTGAAATGACACTGCCACGCTTGTGCTGATTTGGTCTGAGGGCAGGACGTGACCTACTGTGTTCATAAAACCAAGCTAAGTCCTGTTCCTCATCAAAACTTGAGTAACAGTTTTCATTCTGTACCAGTAATTTGACTCCTTTCCTGAACTTGAGCCATAGATGCCATGCAGAGTTTGACAAATTGCCTCCAAGCGTGCTCAGTTCCAACTTAAAAAAAAAACAAATCATCTTGCCTTGGGTCTCATTGATCTAGACAGTGTCTGGTGCCCTTCCTCAGACTGCCAATAAATAGGACATGATGCTGAACAGGGAGATATCCTTCTTGCCCCTTTTCCATTCCTTTTCCATCTCCAACAAGGATCAGCATTTACAAGCTAGCCCAAATACCAGGTAATTTTCCAGTCCTACCAGACTAAGTCAGCATATGATGTGGTAAGTAGAAGGCTGATTTTGACCAGATATCATTCTTCCCAGTTGATTCTCCTGGAGAACATCTGCTAAAGCAAAAAAGCTATCTTATTTTTTTTATTTCCCTTTCTCCACCCCTCCAAAAATGATAGAAACTCTGTGTGTTTGCCATTTCAAAGGCAGGCAGCCTTGCAGGCAGTGCCTTAGGAGGGCTGAAATACCTCTTTCACGAACTTGGTCCCATCACTTAGTCATGCCCCAACTGCCTATGGGTAAAATGTACAAAGCAGCTCTCTGCTTTGCATCTACTATGTACCAGGACCCTTCCTTGGATATTCAAGTGGGAAGAGACAAAAACCATTCAGCACAGTCACGCCACTATGAAACAATGAAAATAAGAACAAAATGTTATGGCAGCCTCACAAGTCAGCAGTGGACAGACTTCGAACAAAACCCAGCACACTCGACTTGGCATTTTTATCTGGTGCAGCCCCTCTGGTTGTCACACCGCTTCTGATCTTACAACAGGAAGGAGTTTGAACCAGAGTATTTTTAAAGCGCTGTAAAAAGGGGAAAATACCTACACACACCCAAATCCACAGGCCAGGCAGCTTTCTCTGTCCATGGTCCCATCTGCCTGCTGATGTGGAGCATTTTGCAGACATCCCTCTTTACCAAAACCACCCTGGTGGACTCCTCTCCTTTTACAACACACCACGATTCCCCTTGCCTCTGATTCTCCGGAGTTTTCATGATTGAGACAGACCTCTCAGCTGCAAAGAGGGTGTGATAATTACAGTGTGAACCCCCCTGCTGACATGCTGGTGGGCTGGAGTAACAGTAACACAACGTTGGAAATAGCTTTGAATATTTTGCACAGCATTTTTTCTCCTGTGATATTGTGGCTTTGCTTGCTTTGCTTATTTTGCTCTTCATCCTTGTTATGCACGAAGTAAGAGCGTTTAAAATACATGTACTGGTGAAAACATGCACTCTGTCAACTTTCAGTGCCACAGAGAAGCAATGAGACTTTCAGAGCTACCCAGTGTTGGGCAACTGGTTCTCCTAAATAAAGTCAGTCATGCATTTACACATGTATAAACTTAACAAATCATACACCTAGTAATACACTGAGGTTCTGTGGCAAGGCCTTTGTTAAACACATTGTTATTGCTAAAGGATCTTTGTGCTGGATAAAGGAATTAGGCTGGAGGATTCTAGCAAGTACCTTGCCTTTTAGCCAAAAATGTTGATTGCTTTGTTTTAAATATATTTCTGTCACTTTGCAGATTCTCAGTCAAGATTATGAAAGAGATACAGATACAGCTGAAGTGGCTGATTTTTACAATGACCCTGTTTCCAGCATTTACACTGAGAATTCTTTCCACCACTTCATGTGGCTACTTCACGGCAGGAGCAGAATAAAAACTCTGAAAAGCACAAATTACACCAGCTGGACAGATTTGGCTAATTCAACTAGCTTGTGGTCTGAAGGCATGTACAATACACCAACTGCTTTGAATTATCCACATGGAATCATGGAATAGTTTGCTTTGGAAGGGACCGTAAGGATCCTCTAATTCCAATGGCCTGCCATGGGCAGGGACACCTTCCACTAGATCAAAGCCCCATCCAACCTGGGTTTGAACACTGCCAGGAATGGGGCAGCCACAGTTTCTCTGTGCAAATTGTGCCTGGGCCTCATTTACTACATACCCTGAACCCCCCCCCCCAAAAAAAAAAAAACAAACAAAAAAAACAAACCAAAAAACAGTCCATCTTGTAGCTCTCTGGGACAGATTATTTTAGTTGCAGCCCTAAAAAGTTAAACGGACCCACTAGAACACAACACGGATTAATCTAGATTCACATCATGCCCCCATCATTGCCTACTTATGCACTTGCCTTTTAAAATGTCACAAGCTGACTACTGCAGGAGGCAGGTCTCTGGCAAGCATGAACTGCAGCAAATGAGATTTGCCCAATTTCCTTTTTCCACATTTGTATATCATGAGAGGGGAGGGTGAAAGTTTATAACGGCAATTAGAAGCCACATGGCTGCAGCAGTTTTATAGCACTGAACTTCTTGATCAGCCAATCCTTCTCATTTAAAGTTTTTCCAAGGACATGCCAATAAAAATTATCACAACAACTTAGGAAGGAAAAAAACCCACCTCTGTTGGGCCATTGCAGTTCCCAGAACCAGCTGTTTACAATTGCAGAGTTAAATTTTGATTTAAAAATGAGCACCAAATCCCAGGTTTAAACTGAGAAACAAAAAGGGATTTTCTCTAGCATTGAGGCACTTCAGTATTAGTCACCTTGCAGATCAACGCCGATAAGGAGCATGTGAATCTCTTTAACCCACTAGTATGAACCAGGTCCCAGGAACATTAACACAATGGAAGAATGAAAAAGCAACCAACAGTTCCACTAGACCTAGGGCAGGGAAGTGAGATAAAATATGGAACAACAGGATCATAAAAAAGTTGAAAAGAAACCAGTACAGGATTGCACCTAGGCTGTGCCCTGCCACTGTCTCAGAGCCTTAAAAGGGGTTGGGTTTACTGATAGGAACAGACAATCCAAGAGCACCAGCATAAGAGCCCAATCCTGCACAGTGAACTTCAGCAGACTATGTGACTTAACTCTCTGAAGGATCAGGCCCCAGAGGACCTCTTCATACCAATAGCATTTAAAGAAATTAGATTTTTGCCATGGGCTTCACTGAAAGCAAGAATTGGAGCCACTCCAAGCAGCTGATTGGAGTGCTGCCCCCTTCTCATTTCCCCAGCTCCATCCCCAGATAAGCTATTTTGGATCTTCCCTAAAGCAAAGTCTGTAGATTCCAGGAACTAAGTGCCTGATCACTTTTTTTTTTCCTAGTACTTTAACCCGTTTTCCCAGCATGGTCTTCCTCAAAGAAAGTCTGTGGCGATGCAGACGGGTGGCTCAGGGTGACAGACAAAAAAACTGAAATAAGCCCATTTGTCTCATTTCTTAAAGAATGAGGGGTGAAGAAAGGAGGGACAAGTGATGCAGTGACAAACTTGGGCTACCTTCCACTCAGAGGCTCGGCTTGGTTAGTCCAACTCTACACATTGGAGAACAGGGCAGCTTTGAGCAAGCCACTGCCACAAGCCAGGCAGAGCAAACAGAAGCTACTTGCAACCTTACCCAACCCAACAGGATTCTGGTATGGCAACCTCCCTTCCAAAGAAGAAAACAAGTGTGGGACAAGACTAGAAGTGAGAAGAAAGCTCAGCTACAGCCAACACCTAATGTGCTCTGTCCCTCCCCCCCCAGCCCCAGCACTTTGGTCTCAGCAGAAATCACACGCTGCAAGAGCAAAGCCCAAGTGAAAATTGCAGAACCCCGTGTCTGCGCTGCTTGCGGAGAGCATTTGCTCTTGCGTGCACACGTGCGTGTGCGCACACAGACCCACTGCCAGGAGAAACAATCCCGTTTGCTAATTATGTGCTGCGCTACGAGCCATC
>JANRGW010043376.1:0-20439 GCA_024733675.1 Psilopsiagon aymara | reverse complement strand
TCCTATAACCCCGTAACGAGTCACCTAATAAAGTTGAAGCATGCTGATCACTCATATTGAGCGTATCCAAGTTCTTCCCGACGCTTTTCCCGACAACTGACCTCAGGAAAAATGGTTTGGCCAGGGTGCAGAAGCTATGTGCAATAGATCTCAATGTTATCACAATGAGGTATGGTAATTTTATGGCTAGGCAAACCTAGTTTGTTTTCTCTGGTCATTAAAGGCTTTCCTATCTGATACCACTGGCAGACCCTAACCTCCATATAATCATTCTGTGCAAATGTTTATTCACATTTATGGTCTCTAAAAGTAGGCACAGTTTGAACCATTAATTAGCATTCACATGCACATGAAACTCTGGCCCAGAACCAGGCTGCGTAAATGCGTAATTGACTCCTTCCTCAACAACCACCTCTTATTTGATCCCCTTTGTCTCCTTACCCCTATTTGCAGGGGGAAAAATGAAGGATATACCAGTTTTATCACAACAGTGACAAACACCATTCATATATGGATCATGTAACACTGCCATTTTCACAATCAATGTTTAGTGCTACTTCTGCTCAGTAAACTGTATGGCCCTTTAGTGAAAGGTATAGCTGAGTAAGTCATTTTTCAACAAGCTACCAGAATACAACAAACCTAAAATGAAATAAAAACCCCAAGGCTGACATCAGGTGCAGAATAGGACTGATGAGTAGGTTCATTTGAACTTAAAAGGCCTTGTGTAGTTTCATAGTATAAATATAATCCTCAGTAATCTGTATTGGCAAAATTTAGTTTACCAGATGTTCTAAACAGTCATGTTCCCATTGGATCTGGGGTTTATCCCATTAGCATAAAAATCTATAAAACACGAATAGCCAAAGACTAAAATAAGAAAAATGAAATGTGTGTATCTTCAAGTAGAAATGCCATCATTAGACTTCAGAGATCCCAGCAAATAGCAAATTCTTCAGAAAGAGAAGTTATCTATCTCCATTGTGTAATTAAAGGGGGATGGCTTCTCTAATTTTTCCTGGGCTTTCATGGGATAATGTTTCTGAACGACTCCTTTAGCTCCACTTTTTGGGCAGAACTCACTTGCTGGGTATGTCTATCTTGAATAGTAGTCAGGGTTCATGGGTCACTAGGGGGACATCTCCTACTCATATGGGGTCTTCAGGGTCCTGTCTCATTCCTACTGAATATGAGAGTTTGAGTAATGAGTTACTGGCAACATACTTTCACAAAATCACTGGCTTTCACATGAAACAAGATTAAATGAGCTAGGGAAGGAGATACATATTGTAAAAATTAATCAGTTAAGTGCATACATTCTCCATAAACAAAGTGTCATTATTAGGATATATTTCACAGAGCAAACATAATAAACAAGAGATTGTGGATAAATACCAAATTGCTATGCATGTAGTGTACCAGTAAGTAATGAGCTTCAGCTGTAGTAAAGTCTCCAGTGCTGTCATCTGTAACCACTAGGAGTAGCTGCTTGCACTGAAAGATAAAAGCAAGAACATACTTTTCAAATATTCCTTTAAAAATGGAATCTATTGATTTGACATAGTTTAAAATAACTTTATCACAGACAGTGGCTCTTCATCATCATGGTCGATTTTTATTCATTGTTTATTTGATATCGTTTTGGGTCTATTTCCTATTGGTTGAGATATTCTAAATAGGCTATGAGCATTTCAAAACCTGATGCATCAGTTAAGTGATTTCATAAAGAGCATGTCATTAACCTCCCATTACTTGGGAGGTTATATCTATGTCAGTTTAATGCATTTAAAATAGCAGAAGACCATCAGCAGTAAAATACAAGGCTTCTGTCCATAAAATGATACAGCACTGCTTATAAACCTTGTACTAAATGCAACTCATATACTTTTATCTGTGTGTAAAAGTCAAATTATGTCAGATAAACACTAAATAATCTCATATAAATAATGGATGAGATACACAAACCCAATTATGTCCGTCAAATTTTTACCCAGCATGAATCAACTATAAATCTGATCAAGAGGACTTTGTGGATGAAACACTCTATAGACAGATAGGAACAGCCTCACGCTCGCAGGCCCTTGCTCTCATGGGGGATTTCAACCACCCTGATATATGTTAGAAGGAAGGTATGCCCTGGCACAAGCAATCCTGGAGATTCATTAATTATGTGGAAGACAATATTCTCCTGCAAATAATAGAAGAGCTGACAAGGAGAGGTGCCATATTTGACCTTGTGCTCACCAAAAGGAAGGGCTGGTAGGAAATGTGACACTCTAGGGCAGCCTTGATTGCAGTGATCAAGAGACAATTGAGTTTGAGATCCTCAGGAGAGTGACAAGAGCATGCAGCAAGCTCACTGTCCTGGACCTCAAGCAAGCAAACTTTGGCCTTCTCTGGAACCTGCTTCATAAGGTTCCATGGATATATCCCTAGAGGGCAGGGGGGCCCAAGACTGTTGGTTAATATTCAAGGATCACCTCCTACAAGCCTGGGAGTGTTGCATCCTCACTAGAAGGAAGTGCAGTAGGAGACCAAGGAGACCTCCTTGGATGGATAAGGAGCTGCTGAGGAAAATTCGAAGGAAAAAAAGAGGCTTATAAAAGGTGGAAGAAGGACAGGCACCCTGGGAAGAATACAGGGATGTTGTCTGGGAAGATAGGGGCTAGGTTAAGAAAGCTAAGGCCCACTTAGAATTAAACTTGGCTAGGGATGTTAAGATAACAGGAAGGGATTCTATTGGTACGTTGCAAATAAAAGGCAGACTAGGGACAACATGGGCCCTCTCCAGAAGCCATTGGGACAACTGGCTATCCTGGATTTGGAGAAGGCTGAGGTTCTTAATGACTTCTTTGCCTCAGTCTTTACTGGCAAATGCTCTGACCACACCACCCAAGTCTTGGAAGGTAAACACAGGGACTGTGAGAACGAAGACGCTGTGCCCACTGTAAAAGAGGATCTGGTTCGAGACCATTTTAAGAACCTGAACATGCACAAGACCATGGGATCTGATGAAATCCACCCATGGGTCCTGAAGGAGCTGGCAAATGAAATTTCTAAGCCACTGTCCATCATGTTTGAAAAATCATGGCAGTCAAGTTCCTGACGACTGGAAAAAGGGAAATATAACCCCCATTTTCAATAAGTGGAAAATGGTTGAGCCGGGGAACTACAGAGCAATCAGCCTCACCTCTGTGCCTGGCAAAATCTTCAAGTGGATTCTTCTGGAAGGCATGCTAAAGCACATGAAGAACAACAAGGTGGTTGGTGACAGCCAGCATGGCTTTACTAAGGGGAAATCCTGCCTGACCAATCTGGTGGCCTTCTACGAGGAGGCTACAGAATTGATGGACAGGGGTAGAGCAGTTGATGTCATCTACCTGGATTTGTGCAAAGCGTTTGACACTGTCTCACATGACATTCTTGTCTCTAAGTTAGAGAGACATCAATCTGATAGATGGACCACTCGGTGGATAAAGAACTGGCTGGCTGGCCACACGCAAAGAGTTGTGGTCAATGGCTCAATGTCCAGGTGGAGGCCGGTAATGAGTGGTGCCCCTCAGGGATCGATGTTGGATCTGGTCTTGTTCACCATCTTTGTTGGTGACATGGACAGTGGGATTGAGGGTGCCCTCAGCAAGTTTGCTGATGACACCAAGCTGGGTGGTTCGGTTGATATGATAGAAAGAAGGAATGACATCCAGAGGACTTGGGGGTGCTGGTCGATGAGAAAATGAACATGAGCTTTCAGTGTGCACTCACAGGCCAGAAACCAATGATAACCTGGGCAGCATCAAAAGGAACGTGACCAGCAGATCGAAGGAGGTGATCCTGCCCCTCTACTCTGCTCTCATGAGACCTCACTTGGAGTATTGTGTGCAGTTCTGGTGTCCTCAACACAAAAAAGGACATGCAACTGTTGGAACAAGTCCAGAGGAGGGTCACGAGGATGATTGTGGGACTGGAGCACCTCCTGTATGAAGGTAGGCTGAGAAAGTTGGGTCTGTTCATCCTGGAGAAGAGAAGGCTGCATGGAGACCTCATAGCAGCCTTCCAATATCTGAAGGGGGCTATAAGGGTGCTTGGGAGGGACTCTTCATTAGGGACTGTAGTGGGAGGACAAGGGGTAGCAGGTTCCAACTTAAACAGGAGAAGTTTAGATTGGATATGAGGAAGAAGTTCTTTACTGTGAGGGTGGTGAGGCACTGGAATGGGTCACCCAGGGAAGTTGTGAACGCTCCATTGCTGGCGATGTTCAGGGCCGTGTTGGACATAGCCTTGGGTGGCATGGTTCAGTGTGAGGCATCTCTGCCCATGGCAGGTGGGTTGGAACTAGATGATCTTCAGGTCCTTTCCAACCCTAACTATTCTGTGATTCTATGACTGCGAGGAATGGAGAGGCTTGGACACATATCTGTCTACCTGACTACACCACTGAAGGAGGGGAAGAAAGGAAGAGGGAAGACAAAAGCAGAGGAGCAGGAGGAGAGCTAGGAAACACATTTGCTTCAACAGTTTCTCAGATCCTGGGCCTGTAGATATGCCCATTACTTATGGGTTAATTACAACAGTAATCATCTCACAAACCCTTGTCATCACACTTGCTGACACAGTTTCCTTCTTAACAACAAACTAGTGAATCGCTGAACTGTGGCTATGTAAGGTAGTTTTCAGATAGCTATCATTTCCACAGTGTGTGCCAACTGCTGAAAATACCTCTGGTATTGATCTCTGAATACTGTATTTTATAGCCTGTGCTGGATCCCCCTCTCAGTACAATCCTTTATGATCAGAAGAATAAAGCAGATTGAACTAAGTCACTTTTGCTTTTTACCTCTATAAACTGCTGCAAACACAGTCATCACAGGGACATTAAAGGGCAGACAATTGCTCTTACAACACTGTGCAAAATAACCTCTGAGGGTAGTGATGCACCAAGAATCCTGAGACATGTTTCCAGAAATCAGATTTCCTTTATCTCTATCCTAGACCTTAGAAAATTTTGTGTTTTTTTTTTTTTTTATTTTTTGAAAGAATAGATGGAGATTTGAAAACATATAGCTGTGGCCTACTACAAGCAGACATCAAAACCAAACTTGAAGATTAAAATCTCTTTATTAAAGAGAAAGAGAAAATAGTTATCATAATGACAGTCTTCATAACCAGTCCTTTTATGATGTTCAGACTCTGATGCCTGGGTAATTTTTCTGCCTTTTAATTTTGAGAAGATTAAAATTTCAGCACTGCAGCTGTTTCCTTCAAGAAAATCTGTGGCTGCAGAATTATAATGCATTATGGTAATGCTACATTTGTGTAGCATTATTCACATCACTATAGTTAAACTTGGGTCAGCACTTCCTTTTTAGACTTCTACAAGTCAGGATTTGTCCATGTACATTTCCTTTTAGCTGACTTGGAACACAATGCCTCAGCCTTAAAGTTATATTAACTTCCTGTCCCTATTCTGACCTGTTTGAAAAAGCTGCTCTCAAAATCTTTCAAACTTATGGCTAGTGTCTAAGTGTTACTATGTCCTTTTTCAAAACGTGTTATGTTTAATTGACACTGGAATCCTACCCTGCTTTTTAGTATTACAGCCAATATGATACTGGAAATAAAATTGTCATGTAAGAATTTCTTCACTTGAAGAACTTCATTGGCTTAGCTGCCCTTGCAGATATACTTTGTTAATACTCAAATACTGGTGAAAAGTGAGGCACTCTGGTTTTCCTCCTAATCATCTTTATGCTATTTAGCAGCCTTCAAATCTAGACCCTTTGAACAAGGGAAACACAAATACTCAGTTGTTGCGTGCTTTCATTTGAATTCACCTACTGGACTCTGTATTCATGAGATTTCTGAAACTCCAGAGAGTGGAAGCATAAGATAGTATATATAGTAAACCTTTTCGTCAAACTCTTCCAGCTTAATTTAGTAAAATCAGATTCCCACTTGTTTAAATAGCACTCCCCAGTTTAATACCCCTCTATTTTTGAGCTCACTGATGTGTTTTCCTATCGTTAGTTGAAACTTTCTAAGCGCTCACTTAGAAGTCAGCAGGGGGAGCCAGAGAAAGATGACCAATGAAAGGTGCGAAGGAGAAAATAGGCCTTTCACAAACGAGCATCTATTTGGGCTCCGCAGTCATTGCAAATTTCTGTCCTGATTTTCTTGTCATTCGTAGCTGGGACAACTTTAAAAACGTGGTTCAGAAATGTTCCAGTGACCACAAAGTATGCCCTATGATTGGGTTAATAGAGAAGAACCTTGGAGCTGGCATGTGACTACTCTTCCGTAATGTTTTTTTTCCCCGACATCTGCAGTTAATCTGACCTATTTCTTTGAGTTCTGGTAACTTTGGTCTAGCTAGAAAAAAAAGAACATGTACAGCAGCCATCTGTTCTAATCTTTTTGCTCTGGTGCCTCTTTTCCTTCAAGTTGCAAAACTGGAAGGGCTTTTCTAAGCACCCAATATGACAAGTGTGGTGACTTACATAGTTTACAGTAAGTCATTAACTCATACGTTGTATTAATGGATGTCTTCCTTTAGGCAATCTACATTTTCCATACCACAAGCTTTCTCTGCTTACTTTTACGTGTACCATCTAATTAAAAATCAGCTTCAAATTCTCCAGCCACACGAGTGCTGTACGTAGAACAGTAGTAAAAGGAGATCTATTTCTACTTGTTAAAAACACTGCATACATACCACAGTCACACAGGGGACTTTGGATTTCTGTGTTTTTGATGAAATGCCTTGTTTTAAAATCCCACTTTACCCAAAGTGGAAAGATATATCACACTCAGATGTTGTACCATATCTATTTCTTTTTTTTTAGTTTAAATGAACTGAAGTTGCCTCTTGTGCCCTGTCCCCTAAGGCTAATGACTATTGATTAATGACTGCTAGTGTTGTTTCTGCTTTGTATTCTTTAGCCACTATTTAGAAGAAGTCCCATTGTTTGGTCTGGCTGCATCTGACAATTGGTATAACTAATACATAAATGGTGAAACAAAGCAGTGTGGAGAATGCAATAGCAGGAGAATAGGGAGAACTTGGCAAGAAAAACTACTTGCCAAGCAAGCATTCTTTGATGATTCATTTTTCTGAGGGAAGGAACCCTGTGTTTTCACCAACCTCAGAGACTTCCTATCATTTTTATGCTTCCTCTGACAGGCAGCTAGCTGCAGCTGCCATCATCACACTTTGGACACTGGCTGGAGAATTTCTCATGTATAGCTTTAATCATGTCTTCTGTCGAGAGTGCTATGGATTTGCATTTGATTCAAGCATATCTCCACTATTGTCCATGTAAGATACAGAAAAAAGTCTATTTTTGTGCAAGTGAGTATGTAATCGGTATAACTTCCTACTGTCCTATATGCACTTTTCCTCAAATCCTTTTCAACTTGCTCAGATCTGTTTTTCCAAGCCTGACATACACAAAGTCACTAATGTAATTGAAAAACAGGCATATCATATACTGTCAGATTGAATTTTGCATGGTATCTAGTAGGGTTTTCTTTGTACTTAGTAAAGAAGTTTAATTTTACACCTACACTGCACAGTTGTAAAGACTTCAACAAGTTCAAGGCAGAGGCTTTCAGTATCTGTACTTCCATCCCTTTATCTTGAACACTGCATTTTCCAACAACATGTCTGTGTGCACATGAACTAGTGCTCTATCTTCTGCCTGGCATCCTCCATCCCGTTCTTCTTACTACTTTACGTGCATCCTAATTTTGAGTGAGGGAAGCCTATCCTGTACTGGTTGGTCTAAAAGTGTTTATATCTACTAGGACTTGGAATGGCCTCTATAACAAAATCCATGGTCTGAATTACACTGTGACGGTCTACAATGTAGGTGAGGAGAGAACTGATAGGCAAAGTGAGAGCTACATACAAGGACAATAGCCTGTGGAAAAAAACCAAGATTTTGTCTCAAGCTTTGTGAGTCCTTTGTGTACCTGAATACATAAAAATATCCACAATATTTTCTACATCCCAATTAACTTTTGTTCTTTTGAGCAAAGGAGAAGAAATCCAACAGAAAGGCCCCTATACTGGGGTCTTAGTGATGGTTACAGCAGCTTCTGGAAGCTGATAGGTAGTGCAGAGTGACCAACTCCCAAGTCCAGTGGTTCTTTTCTCCTTCTTGGCTGAGCATTTTTTATGTTCTTGCCGTTGCTGGGATCAGTTTGAAACAGATAGGGCCATCCAGTCCTTCTCTCTCATTGGTGTAAACACACGTTTTCCATTGCAATGTTTTACATGTGTAGCTCTACTAACAGTAAAGCCATCTGAACAGAGAATTCTTCTCAGTGCTCATCTCCTGAAAACGTTTTTTATGAGATTTATGTTCACAGCTGCTGTGCAGCACATCCAATGGAGTTCCCTTCTATTGCTGAGAAATGCCACATATAGCACACAAGTGCAGACATACAGCACAAAAGTGCAGACGCACAGAAGTCCCAAGCAACTGACCTGTGCATGCTCAGCAGATGCATCCTGCCTTTCCAACCATACATCAGGCAGACAGCTATTCTGGTTGTGAAACAGCACACCAGCTGACAGTTACCAGATGTAACCAGTACCAGAACTTGAGTATATGCGAAAAAACTTTAAAATCCATCAGGAAAAATATCAATCATGAGAAGGACTTTTTAGAGAAAATCTACAGGTAAAGTAGCACAGTCAAACAGCAAAAATGTGTCTCACTCGAATCATTGTTACTCAGGGTAATTAATACAGGTCTAAAAGCACAGCAATACTCAGAAAATCCACACTATATCCAAAAGCACCAGACATCAGAGGCCATCTTCTATTTAATACTTAGATTTGCATGGAAAAATCTAATCAAGTATATGGTGGATGGGGCCTAGTTAAAAATTCATCCTCCAAGTTAGCTGAACTGACTGAATATATTTCCTTCCCCTGGTGAAGTCGTTAACTCAAAGTTTTTGTTTAATCAGTCCTGTCAGTTCTGTTTTCATTCTTGGATCACCAAGTACTTATGTATACTGTTTTTCTATCTCAGTATCCAAAACCAAATGATACCAAGTACATGGTGTGAATATTAAAAAGAAATCACAGGAGGAAACAGAAGTCCTTTAAGGAAATGATCCTCAATATCTCTTTAAACTGATGTTTCTTCTTCCACTGAAGATGGCACAGGTCAGGCACTGGGTAGTGTTATCAGAATGCAAATAAGAAAAATTTACTGAAAATGCACTTGCCAAATGCTGCTGGTCTGAACCATCCATGCAAAAAAAGGGGCAGAACCCTGTAGCTTTTTGTCCAATGGTACATTTGGTTACAATGGAAGACAGCACCTTATGAAGAATATGTTTTAAAATCTTTCCCATGTCATGACACTCTTTGCCAAGTTTGCATGATACCTACCAATGAGAAACCTCAAGATAACACAGCCAACAACAATACAAAGCCTACTGCTTCAATTATTGGGAAAGGTGAGTTCATAAAAAGAGCAAAAAAGTGTGAACACCACAGGACTTGCAGCTGGAAGGATGATATGACTATTGGGCAGCAAAGAAAAATTATTAAAAGATTCCTTCTTATTCCCTGACTCTTCAAATATTGATTATTCTTTGAGATATTCAGAACTCATCTGGATATGACCCTGAGCAACATGATTTATCTTTGAAGTTGGCCCTGACTTTGAAGACATCCCTGACTTTGAAGCCATTCCTGCTTTGAGCAGGCTATTAGACAAGATGACATCATGACGGCCATTCCAAAGTAAGTCTGATCCTATTATTTTTAGACCTGGAAAGCACTTGCTGATATTCATAGGATGCTATCTATGTTAGTTCTGCTGAATGAGGCATGAATTTGGTTTCTTTTTCCAAGCATTAAGTAGAACAGTGCAATCACAGAATCAGTCTGCTTTATTTTCACATTAAATAAAACAACCATGTGCTTGAATCAAAAATAAGTAGACTTTATAAAGTGTAGGTTCCGGCTTTATTGGCTATGTTTTCAAAATTGTTTCTACTTCATCAGTTTGATCACCAGTTTACCTGATGCAAGGAGAAGCAGGTTGTATTCCTGGACTCAGTCACTCAAGACTGAGCAAGTATACATTCGTCAAATCAAATTAATATAGTCTTGATTCAAAGTATTCCGAATATAGCTTTTGTAGGCTTAGCTATACATCTTACAGTCGTATGTGTTGAAGCTAAAGATAGTAATAATTTTTAAACTTCTCTTATGTGGGATGGTTCAGTATTAATAATAGTAACTCCTGGATGACATAGATATATTAACATCATTTCTGAAACAAAGAAAAGCTGTAATTATTGCAAATTTCTGTTAACTGTTGAGAATGACAGAAAGAAAAGACTTTGTATTTAATTGGGAATGATTTTTGCCCACTTTTCCCAAAGCAAAGTGGGTTTTCCACTTTACCCCAAAGGACATATTTTCAAAGGCAGTAAAACAGCGCTTTTCTGTGATGGTTCCCCAGTGATGACAACAGCATATTTTCAAAGCAGTAATGTTTTTTTCCCAAGGAGCTAATAACTAAGCCCCAGTGACTGATAACTTGAAGATTAGATACTGACTTTTTTCCTTACCCTTTCTCTTTAAGTCAGAGCAAAGAAGTCAAAGTATCATGGGGCCCACTTTTTTATCTGGAGATCTCACAAGTCTTCTAAAAATGTTGTTCTATATTTTTTCGTATTTTACACATTCAGTTCTTCTGTGTGGATTTTGTCTACCACACTGCCACTTCCCAGAAACTGATGTTTCACTATCAGAATGTAGGGCCAAAACACTCCGAATGAAATCAGAGACCCTCCTGTGAGTGGGTGGGGGAGGCAATGCAGTGGATTGTATCCGTTAAATATTGCAGCATAAAAACTCTAGTATATACTGAATACACAATGTGTATATATATATGCACATATGTAAATACATAAATGTGTAGACAGGTAAGTAAGCCATAATAAACAAACCAGGGCCCGGGCAAGGGCTTGAACACCAGGAAATTACGCCTTGCCAATAGCATAGTCACTGAGGCTGCTGTCGTGCCAGCTCTCTCAGACACTGCTTAAGCTTAGTCTAAGCAACAGTAGTTTTTCCTAGTACACATTTTGGACCCTGGCATTTGGAGGGGGTAGGACATAAAATATGTAGCAGTCTGAGCCCAAGCTATCTGTGCCATTTGGCATCAGGACTACAAAATGGCTCCTGAGTGGTTTTACTTAGTCATACAGATGTAGCCAAGGAGACCAAATAAATGTCTTAACCCTGATTTTGACATAGATTTATTCTGGGATACTTGAGTTCGAAGGTTGAAATTTAAGAGAGGCAAAAGAATATCACCCACCATGATAACATACAGGGTTTAGTATGTTTATTGTTTTCTTTTCAGGTAATTTAAATGGCTTGGGTGCAGACTAGTTGTTTCATAAATGGACCATTGTCAGCTGGAAGAAGTTTAATGCATATTCTGGTGGTTGCCTTCAGTCTTCCCTATCACCTCCCTCCTATTCCTCTTCTATCTCTGGACTTGACAGTTCACCTCAAAAGTGGTCCTCGCTACTTAAATCTCACTTACAGGGGGCTCATCACAGTGAAACTCCAGCACTTTGATTTTCAAAACATTTGGCATCCCCACATATGTTCCTAGGAGGATTCTCTTGGTGTGGAGGGGGGCTGCAGCTTCAGAAGGACTAGATACACAGGGCACAGTTCAGAGAAACAGAAGCACAGGGGCTTACAGCTGCCAGAATCAGGTGAGCTTCTGCATAAGGAGACATAAAATAAGATGGAAACAGACTTCTTAAGAAAAGTGTTCAAATGTTTTTCTGGATAAATAAAAAATTAATAAACAAACAAACAAACAGAAACCAAAACATCAACACCCAAAAGTTTATTCCACACAGGAAAATTTAATGGACAGTAAAAAGATTTTCTTGACTGGCTAGTAAGACTAATTCCCACAGCGAAGAGTGACAGCTAAATAGGAAGCTATTACCTCAATTTTCAGTAGAGCTATCAACATTACTCTTGCCTTAGCTCTCCACATCTATAACATGAACCACCTTATCAGATCGTTTTTTTAAAAAATAGAAAACACTCATGCTTTTTCTGATTAAAATCACTGTGGTTTGTGTACTTTGAAAAGACAAAATCAGGATATAAAACACACCTTCCTAGCAAACTTGGTGGCCGGGTACAGCTCATTCTAAACATGAAACATTTAGAGATGTCCTTGAAGGGCAGAAGAAATACAATGGCTGAAGGGCAGTTATTTTGTAACTCAAATCTGCCAAGTGGTAGGCAGCGCCTGCCGCTTTTAGCCTTTGCGCGCCACATCAAACCAGGACTCCAGTGGAAGTTGTTTCCCAGCCTTGATGCGGTATTGAATTCCTTTTTTGAGACTGGAGATAATAGTCATTGTAATCTGTCATGGGGTAAGTTAAATTACTATTCTATGATCAGGTTATGCTACAATTCTTTCTGCTTTGTGTTTAAATGCCAAATCAATGCAACTTTATGTTACACAGTAGTTAACACTTAACTGCCTTCTGCAACAGTACTGAATTCCCATAAAAGTATGACCTCCTACTGCATTCAACCTCCATTTTATCCATTCTACTCTCCACTGAAAAAACATTACTTCCACCATTTTGAAATGCCCAATTTCTTTTACTTAAAATTCTCTCTAAGCTGCTGTAAAAGACAATAAAAGGTGTTTCTATAAATGCATCAGCAACAAAAGAAGGCTAAGAGGAATCTCCATCCTTCATTGGACATGGTAACAACGAATGAGGAAAAGGCTGAGATACTTACTGCCAACTTTACCTCAGCCTTTGTCTGCAGTACATCAATTGATTTCTGGACACCCAGCCCCCTGAGCTAGAAAACAGGGAAAAGGAGCAGTATAAAACCCCCATAATCCAAGTGGAAAGGATCAGTGACCTGCTACACCACTTAGACATGCACAAGTCCGTGGTGCCAGGTAGGATCCACCCAAAGGGATGGAGAGATGTGGCAAAAGTGCTCACCATGCCATTTTCAATCATTTCTCAGCAGTCCTGTCTAATCAGGGAGGTCACTGTTGACTGGAAATTAGCAAAAGTGGCTCATTTACAAGAAGGGCTGGAAGACGAAGTGGTGCTCCCCAGGGCTCAGTGTTGATGCTAATTCTGTTTAATAACTTTATCAATGACCTGGATGAGGAGATCAAATGCACCCTCAGCAAGTTCGCAGACAGCACCAACTTGCGTTGGAGTGTTGGTCTGCTGGAGGGCAGGAAGGCTCTACAGAGGGAAGTAAATAGCCTAGATTGATTGGCCTTGGTTTCTGTATGCAGTTCAAGGCAAAGTGCTGAGTCCTGCATTTGAATCACAGTATCTCCATGCATCGCTACAGACTTAGGAAAGAGTGGCTGAAAAGCTGCTTGGCAGACAAGGACCTGGGAGTGCTGGCTGACAGAGTTGAACACGACCCAGCTTGTGCCCATGCACCCAAGAAGGCCAGCAGCATCCTGGCCTGTATCAACAACAGTGTGGACAGCAGGGCGAGGGCATTGATCATCCCCCTGTACTGCACTGGTAAGGCTGCAGCTCGAATCCTGTGTTAAGTTCTGGGCCCCTCACTTCAAGAGAGACATTGAGCTGCTGTAGTGGGTCCAGAGAAGGGCAGTGAAGCTGCTGAAGGGTCTGAAGCACAGTGTGGTGAAGGGCACCTCTTCTCCCAAGTAACAAGTGATAGGACAAGAGGAAATGGCCTTAAATTGCACTAGCAGAGGTGTAGATTGCATATTGAGAAAAATTTCTTCAAGGAAAAGGCTGTCAAGCATTGGAACAGGCTGCCCAAGGAAATGGTTGAATCACCATCTCTGGAGCTATTTAAAAGATATATAGATATGGTGCTTAGGAACATAATTTAGTGGTTGGTCTAAATGATCTTAAAGGTCTTTTCAAACCTAAACAATTCTATGTTTCTACATGCTGCCTCTTCCACACCTAGAGCTTGAAAATTGGCCCAGAGCCTCCCCATTCCCTATGTGCCATGCAACCCTTAGGACAGACAGTACCTTTCCTTTTTACCAGCCCTCACCTTCCAGTATTTATCTTCCTTCCCTTCCAACTTTATAATGGGGAAGCGTGGGCTCTGTCTTGCAGAGATCATGTGGGACCAGGCACAACCTACCCAAGGGAAGTTGCAGAGCATGTCACTTGCACCCTGTCAGCAAATGGAAAGGAAGACAGGAATGACAGAGTTAAAAGCTTCCCCAAATGACATAATTGCAGAGCTCAAATCCACTTACTAAAGCACAAACATGGGTGATTACTGTAAAATATAAAAATTTCTTCTTTTGCCATGTGCAAGCAGACTGCTTTGGTCTCCTGCAGAGATGAGCAAACCAAAATTAAGCTGTGAAAGCAAGCATTAGTTCAGGGATTGCTTGCTGCATGGAGAGTCTGAAGGACAGTCCTGTTAATGGGAGGAATATGCATTGGTTTAAGCTGGTAAATGAAACAGTTTTCACACTGTTAATCCCCTGCTTGTTTGAGCCAAGAATCAGGGTCTGCCTATGTTTTTGACAGAAGCAGGACAGCACAGGTGGGCAAAACACTGTCTCAAAGTAGCTTATCAGAAGTCTAACTCACAGCAAGAGGAGGGAATGCTGCAGAGGCTGTAATAACAAAGTAAATAACTGATGTAAAGCTGGGGCTTACCTGAGAAAGACATTTTAAGAAGCAGTAGATACTTTTTTGCTGTTCTCAGACATCTATTCAGAGCCTTTTTACACTATACCAACCCCAAGCATCTTTGGCATGATGAAAAAAGACTAAATAAAGCCAGAAATGCATTCTGCTTTTCACTCTTTAGATAACTGAGAGTGAGTTACCTGCAGAAGTAACTGTTTGTATTTCATCTATAAACTCATAACATTTTCCTTTCATCACCCAGTTCCAGTGTATGTATTCTGACTTTGGGCTATTTGCCCGCAAACTTGTTAAAGATCTCCATTATCATGAGCTATATGAAATGTTATCGGGGAAGACAAAATGGGCATTTTCAGTGTAAGCAATTAGGGTGACATCCTCTGGCCTGTATCTTGATGAAAGCTGGTGTGGTCAGGCTGAGACCACCAGACTGAGACCCCACACAGGACTGTTTCCATCTTTTAGGTTTTCCAGATACTTCTTTCCCTACTGCTTTTCCTCAGCCAAAAGGACCTTCTCTATACTTTTAATAACTCTGGATCATCTGAATAGATTAATTCTGATCAATCACCCTTCCTCTGGATGAATTTTTCCATAGAATCAGGATTGTCTATGTTGGAACACATGGTGATCTTTCCGTGCAATTTTCAGAATATTTTGAACATCTCGGAGGTAGTACAGCTTCTGCACCACTGTCTTCTGTTGCAAGAGTACCCAGAAAGTGCAAAATTCATTATACTTATTGCCCTCTGTACAGAACGTCAAAATTTGTGATGAAAGTGTCTTTTCCTACCAGATAAGAAAGCAGATGCTGTCTAACATGGTGTAGAGCTCACAATGGACAGCAAATGGACTGAAAGAGTTATGTGCACAGCCCCTTACCTATGCATAAGGCTGCCATTATAATCCAGTCGCAATATAATTCTCTTGCACAAAATTTTCAACACCTTTATAAATACAGAGGCTGTCATTCCCAAGCCCTAACTTCTTGCTGCGCTTCTAGAACAGTGATTAGCTCACCAGGCTTGGAGGTATGACTCCTGGCTGTCCAGAGAGGCTCTATCCTGGCTCAGACTTTCTGGCTCAAGAGATCTAGATGTAAACCCACCAGAACTCTGGTCCTGTTCACTGGATTTTGAAAAATTAGAGGATCACTCAAGCAATTCATGTCCTTTTTCATACTGGCTAGTGAGATTGTTCAGAGTTCACCAAGGAGCAGAGGCCACCTTACCTGGGGTGAAAGGCTGCAATGTCCAAGTCTATCAGCAGGAAAGTGGTGATGTCTGACTGCCTGGTTGCTGTGATTAAACCCTATCCCACTGAATTAACCACAGTGGGATGAGGGAAAGGTTAAGAGTGAGAAAAATGTGGGTTGAGGTAAAGAGAGTTTAATAGGGAAAGCAATCTTACCCATAATTGTTTTTGGAATTTGAGCTCTGAAATGTTTCTACTTTCTCACCTACATTAAAAATTACAAAATACTTGAAAAATAACAATGTCGGTGAATAGCACCAATATACTGAAGGCGCATGTTTTTTAACTGAATTACACAACTTCAGATGAAACTGTACAATGGAACAAGAGGTCATTTTGGTGAGAGGCTAGAGGTATTAGCTTTCTTTAAAGAACTCTATTTCTGTCACTTTTCAGATTAAAAGTGATTTACCTTATTACAAAATATTGTTTACATTTTTTGGTAGTGGTACTTCTCACAAATTATTTTTCAGTGAACATCACATAAAAAATTTGATGCATTTTCCAATAAATGTTTAAAAAAGGCTGAGCTACTTAATTAGAAATAATTGCCTATTACAGACATTGAGCCAAGTTCATATAATTTGATTGCTCCATCCAAAGATGTAATTAAAAAACCAAGATAGTACATTTCAATTTTCTCCATAAGTGCTAGTGAGATCTGGCTTATTCATATGATTCCAGAGTCTGTCCTGCAATTCTGCAGTAACAGAGATTTATTGAACTGTTGAAAATACCCACACTTGAAGTAAACTTATGAAGACTGATTCTTCACTAACTAAAACTGGTATAAATCAGGAGTAACTCTGCTGAAATCAACGGACTTAAAATAATTGTAGACCAATACATACAGCTCCTGTCTGTCAGATTTCATATTACTTTTCCACAGAAGTGACTACATGAATGACCCAATTAAAACCCAATGAAATTATTAAAATTGCTTAAAGCCACAGCAACGCTGCTGCACAGATAATGCAGAACTAGAGCTATGTTATGTTCATGTCATTTATATTAGTCCAACCATGCAGTATTAGAGATAGTTTTATAATTTTCTGGGATTGAAATAACACTATTTTTTGGTGCAAATATACAGATCCTTAGTTAATTTAAAAATATTTGAAAATAAGTTTGAATTAATTCTAGATTAATATGCATTAGTGTTTAACCTTACTTATTCCCTTATTTCAATTTCTATACCAAGAAGCAGAAGCAATACCATCTGACATTGAAGACTGTCAGTGCAGTGCAATTCAGAGGAAATTCTAGGTGAAAATATAATCATAAATTCAATTTTCTCTGGAGTATATTTTAGTCAAATTGTTTCAGGTCATCATGCACACCTACAGTTTTTCCGGGCACTTGACTGCCTCTCATAAATGTCAGTGTGTCAACATTTATTTATTGATTATAATGAGGTATAAAGATGATACAATGAAAATGCTCTTATGTGTCAAAATTACACAAGTCCTAAGCGTGTTAATGAAGCCATCAAATTTCTACAGAATCAAACCCTGTATCCTGTGAGGCCTGATAATTTGAGACTTCAGTGAGCCTGGCAATATTTCTGCAGGTATTCTCTTCCCTTGTATTTCTCTTGTCATTATTATTACTAGTGGTAGCAGTAGTGATTTGTGTTATACCTTAGTTACTAAACTGTTCTTATCTCAACCTGTGGGAGTTGCATTCTTTTGATTCTCCTTCCCATCCCTCCCGGAGCAGAGGGAAGAAAAAACAGGGAGTGAGTGAACAAACTGCGTGGCTGATTTACGGCCTAAACCACAACAGTTTTTAAGACAATTGAAAGGAATGGCTTCTGTGAAATCACAGAGATACAGATATTTTAAAGACATTTGTATTTCTAAGAATTCAATAGCAGTTACCCTCATTCACCACCCTGGCCCTGTTTTTATGGATATAAAATGCTTCTACAATACCTAGGCATTCCATTTACACCGTCCTCTGAATCCAAGTTATTCCTGAACCTCTGAATCCAGTAGCAAAAAGCTATATCCCACACCAAAGAAGACTGTACCTTGGGTTTGAACTTTCCGTAGCTTCTGGAGTTTACCTTCTGGTGCCAACTCTTTCCTGCCTAGGTTCAGTTTTGAATAGGTGCTTTTCTCTCCTCATCCAATCTTCTCTGTAAAAGCAGCAAAGGGATGGTGGAGAAATGACTTTGGTGGGTGAGAACTGCCGCCTGTATGTCACTGGCAGCTGACCTGTTGACTGACTCGTTTCATGTAGATGCTTTGTAGAAGTGGAGGGTGAGCGCTTCTTTGATGAGAGTAGAGTTCTGTACATTTGCTCAGTGCATGATTCCACGAGTCTCAGTCTGAACACATTTCCCTTGCTTCTCTGCCAGCTTTTGATGGGAAGGGAGTACAAAGATTTTCGAGAATGTTTTGCAGAAGGCTATAATATGTGACTGAGACCCCAAATCCTTGTAGTTTAATGTTTTTTTATGACTGTAAGAAAATGTTTTTCAACCCACTTAATTTGTTTTTCCCTTCTTTTATCTGAAGTAAAATATGCTTGCTTTCTTAATGAAGTACATTAACGTCTGTGATTAGTTGTTCTGTATGCTATGGCTGTGGACTAGAGGAAGAGACTAGATGTCTGCCCATATCTGTGGATTGTTAAATCAAATTCCAACCCTGTCTGATCTGACCCAGACTATACAGTTATGAGTTCAGGGATTTCTTTATTCCTATAAGCCAAGTTGAAGACATCATATTCTGTCTCTGTTCATTTGTCTCAGTTCCCTGCTGGTGTTTCTCTCCTGCTCCTGTCTCCAAGTTCTAGAGGAGGTTATACAGCAATATCAGCCACTACTTCTTGCCTTTGAAATTCTCTCTTTATTAGATATTTCCTGGGTGTTATTAGATGCTCCTTGGGTGTTATTAGATGCTTCTTGAGTGTTAAGTATTTATTAATAAATACTTATGAAAATAAAAATTTCTGGAAACATGACCAGTGAAGGAATACTTCAATTGAACCAGTCAGAGCAGCTCTGGCAAGCAGAGTTAAGTCTTTATAGTGGCAATTGCCACTGGCCCTGCAAACCAGCCTATTATTGGCTGTACTGGAATGACCTCATAAAAAATGAAAGACCTGGGTCCAGTAGGAGACAGATCCACTGCAACAAAGTCATTTTGCAAATAAAAGAGGTTATTTTCTACATCTGAGTTAGTATTTACTGTATTTCTCAATTTATTGGTTCTATTACCTCTAAGAAACAACGTGAAAATTTCTGACCTTCATAACTGATGGCTTTCATTTTCCTTCTCACCTTCAAATAAGCCTAAAATGGTGATCAGCATGTTTCTGAAAGCATCCATTAATGTTTAGAATCAGTTTAGAGGAGCTGTTTTCTGAGAATTAAAGACAATCTTCCATCCTTGCAGTAATGAGATTGTCACACATGCATAATCAGCTTCAGGTAAGGTAATATAAATAATAAATCATATAAGTATATATATATGACTCAGGATATCATAGGATCATAGAATAGTTAGGGCTGGAAAGGACCTGAAGATCATCCAGTTCCAACCCCCCTGCCATGGGCAGGGACACCCTCCACTAAACCATGCCACCCAAGGCTATGTCCAACCTGCACTTGAACACCGCCAGGGATGGAGCATTCACAACTTCCTGGAGCAACCCATTCCAGTGCCTCACCACCCTTACAGTAAAGAATTTCTTCCTCATATCCAATCTAAACTTCCTCTGTTTAAGTTTGAACCCATTACCCCTTGTCCTATCAAGTACAGCTAGTTTATTTTTTCTTGTAAATTTGTAAGCTTTTAGCACTGCATCTTGCAATGAGAAATTAAATTGCAAGATGATAACCTTAACTCTGAGAAAATGGTCCTTACAAAAAAAATTTAGGGAGGTAACTTGTATCAATTAAAACTTTAGACACAAGTCAGTAAAATCAAGGGTACTGTCAGTGTTCTAATTAAACAATAGTTACCTTGAACACAGAGAACGGTTTTGACTATGGGTTAAAGAGGTGGTTGACTGTTGAAAATGTAATTGCAATCACTGGAAAGCATCCTGAGAATACAGTTTACTCTCTATTCCATAGAGGGTAAACAGTGCTGCTCAGAGTGAAAGTATTTAGGACAGAGTAAGAGTATAGGGAAGTAAAAACATTTAAAAAAGTAAAAAGTCAGGTAAAGAACGGAAGGGTTCAAAACCAGTATTGACAGAAGACAACTTGGAAACAACCTTCTCAGGCATTTCAGAGAAGCGCATGATGCTGATAACACAGAATCATAGAATAGTTAGGGTTGGAAAGGACCTTAAGATCATCTAGTTCCAACCCACCTGCCATGGGCGAGGACACCTCACACTAAACCATATCACCCAAGGCTATGTCCAACCTGGCCTTGAACACCGACAGGGATGCAGCATTCACAACTTCCCTGGGCAACCCATTCCAGTGCCTCACCACCCTTACAGTAAAGAATTTCTTCC
>JANRGW010043375.1:0-44929 GCA_024733675.1 Psilopsiagon aymara | reverse complement strand
CCCCCCCCCCCCCCCCCGCCATGGGCAGGGACACCTCCCACTAAACCATATCACCCAAGGCTATGTCCAACCCGGCCTTGAACAACGCCAGGGATGGAGCATTCACAGCTTCCCTGGGCAGCCCATTCCAGGGAAGTTGTGAATGCTCCATCCCGGGGCAGAGGGCTGTTTTTCAGGATAGCCTCTTTGAAGCAAACACCAGACAGTGCAGAAGACCAAGCTGGTGCAGCAGGATGCCAGCATGGATGGGCACACAATTCCTGACTGAACTCAGATGTGAAAATGAAAGCACACAGAGGTAATTTCAGGAAAAATACAGGGACACTGGTCGAGCACATAGGGATGAGATGGCAACAGAGGGCTTCTGAAAGTGCAACAGAAGCAGAAGGAAGACTGAGGAAAGTGGGACCTACTGGTTAATTAGAGAAGGGGCTTACTGACAAAGGACATGGGAGAGACTGAATCACGCAAATGATTCACATTTGCACTGGTTAATGACAGCACTGTGGCCTCCCATTTCCCTGAGCCTACTAACAGGATCTGCAGAAAAGTAGTACACCTCACAGAAGGGGAGAGAACTGGGAGCACAGCAACCAGAAGACCAGACCATTACACACCAATGGGACAGTGACACACGAACAACACAGCCAAGCAAAGCAGGTGCAAGCCTGTGCTATGCACACCACGCCTGCCCTTCAGGTTGTGTCAAGCTGCACTAATGCCTGGGCACCAAGACAACCTCAGGCAATGCATGGTACCAGAGAAGCCAATAGACAGCTTCTGTTTGGTACCAGAAATTATGCCACCTGCATGGCCTTGCCTTTATTCAGAAGTGTTAGCTCTAATAACTATCATTTTACACAGCACTTAGAGAATCCAAGTGTCTTTTCTTACTGTGGTCTTATTTACTGGAGTATTTTACCCTGCAGAAACATACAGCTCTCCATGATACCAGACAGGGTGTTGTTGGGGGCCCATGCTCATGTCACTACAGAATACTGCAGAAGTCACAGAAGTCAATAGGTTCCTGATGACTGGAAAAAGGCAAATGTCACACCTGTCCTTAGGGAGGAGGATCCTGAGTGACCTGAGTCAAGGTTAGAATAGATCCTCCTCAAATCCCTATGTAGGCACGCAAAGGAGATGGTGACTGGAAAGAGCCAGCATGGGTCTACCAATGGTAAGTCATGTCTATCCAACCTGATTCCCTCTAGGAAGAGGTTTCTGATTGAGCAGATGGGGGGCAAGTAGGGGGAGAAGCTACCAGACATGGCAGGAACAGGCAGGAGGAAGAACAGAAAGAAACTATGCAGAGAACCAGCACTGCATGGGCTGGACACATAGACTGACAACCTCCTTATGTTCCACAAAAGCAAATGCAAAGTCCTTTATCTTGGCAGAAATAACCCCATATGACAGAAGGGGTTGGGAACAAACCGGTTAGAGAGCTTTACAGAGCAAGAGCTGTATGACCTGGTGGGTAGACTGAACCTAAGCCAGCAGCGTCACCTTGCAGTGGCAGTGACCAGCCAGACACCAGGCTCTATCAGTGCACCAAGCAGGCTCAAGAAAAGGAGCTGCCTTCTGCTTTCAGCACTTGTGAGACTGCATGTGGAGTACTGTGTCCTATTTAGACTTCCTTAGCATACAAAAGCCATCAGCAGTGAAGCACCTTAGCAGCAGATGGCTGCCAAGGTGGTCAGGGATCTGGAGCATGTGCCAAACCCTAGAAAGACTGAGAGAATTGGGCTTGTTCAGCCATAACAGAAGGCTAAGAATTAAGACATGGAACAAATTCTGACAGGAAGATACTGTAATTTACCCTGTTAGAAAACCCAGTATAAATAATAATAATTAAAAAAATCTGTAAGGAAAAAAAAAGTGACATACTGATACAAAAGTATGCTACATACACATTGAGTGCCATGGGTTTAGCTGTAACAGCTATTTGCCTCCTTCCTAGTAGCTGGTACGGTGCTGTTTCAGATTTAGCCTGAGAATAATGCTGATAACACACCAACATTTTTGGTGTTGCTCAGTAATGCCTACCCCGAATAAAGACTTTTCAGTCTCTCACTCTCTGCCAGTGAGGAGGGGTGCAAGAAGCCAGGAAGAAGCAGAGAGAGGACACCTGACCAAAACTAGCTGTCCTGGGTTCAGCAGTAGCAGTAGTTTTTTCTCCTTCTTAGTAGCTGGTGCAGGACTGTTGTTTTAACTTTCAGCCTGTGAACAGCATTGGTAACGCCAATGATTTCAGTTGCTGCTCAGTAATGTTTACTCTGACCAAGGACTTTGAGTTTCATGCTCTGCCAGGGAAGAGGGGCAGTCGGGAGAATGCAGAGACAGGACACCTGACCCAAATTAACCAGAGGTATCTCATACCACAGCACATCATGCCCACTACATAAACTGGGAGCAGTTACCCAAAAGGGTTAGATCACTGCTCAGTTGGGCTGGGTTTCGGTCAGAGGGTGGTGAGCGGTTGTACACTCTTACCTTGCTATTTCCCTTGTCATTATTATTACGGGTGGTAGCAGCAATGGTTTCTGTTATACCTTAGTTACTGGACTGTTTTCATCTCAACCCGTGGGAGTTACATGCTTTTGATTCTCCTCCCCATCCCTCTGGGAGCCTTTCTGGGAGAAATGGGGGAAGTGAGAGAGAGACTGTGAGGTTTTCTGAGTTATGGCTAGGCTTAAACCATGATGCTAGCTAAAACGGTATTCTGTACCACAGCATGTTATGCCCAGTATATAAACTGGGGGGAATCACCCAGAAGGGACTGATCATGGCTCAGGTTGGGCTGAGCATCAGTCAGCGGGAGGTGAGCAAGTGTTTTGTGTACCACTTGTGTTTATTGGGTTTTTTTTTCCTCCTTCTCTTTTTAGTTTTATATTTTCCCCCCTTGTTATTTATCTTATGTTGTAGTAGTTTTATATTATACTTTAGTTATTGGACTGTTCTTATCTCAACCCGTGGGGTTTACATTCTTTCAATTCTTCTCATCCCAGTCAGAGGAGGGAGGTAAAAGGCTTGAACCACAACTGAGATGAGAAGCTGACTTGTAGCATCTCATCTACCTCTTCTGTTGAATTAAAAAGAATTGCAATGTCAGGCTGCTCTTCTCATTTCCTGTCATTATTGTTGACATTGTTCATTCTAGGACCAAAATGCAGAGAACTGGAATTGAAATGAGAAACACTAATTATGTCTGAAAGTCCTCTTTGCTCCTTCCTCCCAAGAATATTTACATTTGCTAGTCACCAGATAACCCAGAACTATTGTACTATATTCTGTAAATCATTCTTCCCTCCCAGTAACAAAAGGTTAATACCTTTTTATTCTAAACAGAAATGCTTGATATTATTACAGCAACACATTAATAGGCTTTGTATTTAGAACCAAATGTTATGTTTACTGTTCTATCTAATCATGTTCCATACTCACCTGTGAAAATTTCTCCTATGAATATGACCTGAAATATGTAATTTTTTCAGTGTGAAGTCACAGTACTGGTGCAGTACAGCATGCCCTTTAAGAAATCCCTGAACATTCCTGATACTTAAAATTACATCATCTCAGCTAGCTGTTGCTTCCTTAGGACACTGCCTTCATTCAACAGGGAAGCTGCTGGGTTATAATGACAGGCTTTGTTGTGGCCAGCACAGTATACAGGAGGATTAGGCTAGTCCTCAAGCTGCTCTTGCCAGCCTAGTATATTTGGAAACCTGCCACATTCTTCGTTCTAGCCACTGCCTTGTTCTCCAGTTTGAGTGTGAATACCTTTAAAAGTAGGGCGCAGTGAAGTTTCTGAGAACTTTCTTTTTTCTACTACCTCACCTTAGTGACAAAGCTTTTAACTGAGATATTCTGATAGGCTACCTGGCAGTGCCATAGCAAGTTTATTGCTTTCATTTTCTTTAGTAACTCTAAGAAAGGCAGGAAGAGCAAACTTTCATCATTAATATAACATCCAAGTCATTGTGTGTCAACATTGTAGGTTTCATACATTCAAATTAGTTAGAAGTTTCCACTGTGATGAGGATGAGGAAAAAACAAAACAAAACCAAACTCAAAACAGTTTTTCTCATTAATAAAAATATATTCCTTAAGAATACAGATTCTGAAACTGCACAAGGGCAGATCCACAGCAGGCGCACAAGTCTACTTAGCAGCTGAAACAATGTTATTAAGAAAAAGAGAGTTTGTGGAATAGCAGAGATGATACAGTGATCAGGAACTGCTTTACGCTAGGTTACATGTAAATCATGAGAGCAGCTCCCATGAAAATCCCCTGCAGGAGCTGGTACAGGAATCCTGTTGCAGTCCCTAGCAAAAGCCTGCCTGTACCTCTGCTCCAGATTATCACAATGGTCACGTGGGGTTACAACCTGCTCTCTGAATTCAGCCTGTAAGAACTCTGGTTAGTTGAAAGGCTATGACATACACTGCTACTTGGCACGTTGAGGCAGTACACACACACAATACAGAGAGCACAAAAGCGTTAAGACTGGTGACAGGGAAGTTGATTCCAAGAGCCTTAGTGGGTAAGGCATGAATCAGTAACTGGTACTCACAGCCACCTATGCTATTTTCTGTTTGACATACTGGTCTTTACACATCCTTTCTCAAATTCACTTTATTTCATTCCTTTTCTTGTCTGAAAAATCCATGCCATGCTTTTCAGTAATTCTAAAAGCTTAAACACAGATCTAGAATCATTACACACCAGAAAATTGCATTGAAATAAATGCAGAGCAGTCAAGCTCTAAATAGCTAGCAGCACTGAGATTTACTTTCTTGCCGCACTGGAGTACAGGTACAGGAGTAGCCAGCTTGCCAAGAAGAACATTCTGGTAATGAAGACAAGGGCAACAAGCAGAGGGGGAGTGAAAGAAAAGTCAGATAAACAGTGCCTTTAAGATGCTAGGGGCGAAAAGAATGGAAGACACATTAAAATTTTGGCAGAGATGACTAAGCCTTAACATATACACAGAAAAAGAGAGGCAGGTGTAACTTCATCAGCTGAAACAAAGCCAACACTTAATATTTGATTTTGTGGTTTGAATGACATTCCTCATGTTTTGCACAAATAGAATAAAATCTGTGGATTATTCACTTGCTTGGACTTTAAGGACTCCTATCCTTTTACACGGAATGGCCAAAACTTCAAAGGAAGTTGCCTTAACTCATCATAAAATAAATGTTTCCATAAAACTCCAGTAAGGGTTACAGTCAGCTGTTATTAACTTTTACAGGGATCACAAGACGAAGCTTCATCAGTTTCCCATTAACAAGCAATTCTGAAACTATAACTAAACATCCAGCAATACAGATTCCACACAGGGAAAAGCTTCTGCACTTACAGTTCTAAATGATGCAGCTCCCAACAGAGAATAAACCCAGAGATAACTTACAGAGTTACGGTTTGCTCAGGTTCTCTGCAGACTGGGGAAGCCAAGGAAAGGGACACAGGAATTTATGCATTTATAAACTGTATAAAATAAATCTTAAAAAAATTAAGCCTTGAGCCTGAAAAAACTCAAGGTTCCCCATCCTCCACCTTCTTCCATTTTTCCCTCACTTAGCAAATTACCTCTAGTGGCTCCTTAGGTCACTTGCAGTCTCAAAGGATGCTTCTCAACTGGGGGCAGGACAGCAGGGCAATATTGACAGTCTCTCACAGCAATTCTCAATGGCCTAATAGACATTGCTCAGAGAAAGAGAAGGCTCTGAAAAAAAAGATAATGATTGCCCAATATAAAAATCCCCTTCCTGGCTACCAATTTTAGAGTCTTCGCAAACACTGCACACTTCTATCTATGGTCCCCTGCCCCTGCAAAATTTTAATTCTTCTCATTTCAAAGAGGAAAACAAAAGTCCAAACAAACAAGAAAACAAAACAACAAACAAGAGAAGGGAAAAGGATAGGAGGAAGGAAAAGGAACAACAACAGAAACAAACAAGCAATCAAACCATTTCTGATACTTTACACACTCAACAAGGTTTATACTCTTCTTTTACAGTAACTAAGAAGTTTCCACCAAACTTTAAATGAAAACTGCAATGTATTTATTTTTCACATCCTGAAAGTAGAAATAAATATTAAGACCAACATTAAATATACATATACAGCAGGTTTGCAGCACAAGTGCTTGATAACTCTGTGAAAGGGTAGAATATTAATGAATAAGGTGGCCTATGGCTTCAAAACTGTTAGCAATGATCGACACTATCAAAAAAAAAAAAAATCTCCATACATTAAAATGATACCATTTTAAAATTAAAGATTTAAAAATATTTGTATTTTGATTTTATTTTCTAAAATACACATTAATCTCATTAATATATAGGGCTAGGTTTTCTTTTTTCAGCTCATCTGAACTTTCAGAAAAAAATCTACTTCTCTACACTTCAGGTTCTTGCACAGTGAATATGTAGGAGAGTCTTCCACTCAAATTCTGCTACTACAGATCACCAGTCAATGACACAGAGTTCTGCACAAAGAAAATTATACACTTGTACTTTAAATCAAAACAAGAATATTTGAAAGCTTATTTCATTACCACCATAAGAAATAAACTGCTAAGTTTTGCTCAAACAAGTCATCTCCTCACTTTCCATTATTTTTCCTTGTAAGAGAAGAGACATATGACTGAATTTTAAATTTTAACTTCCAACAGTCTTCAGGGGAAATCTGACTTAAATGTATCCTAATACAGGCCTGCAAGTTTGCACGTTATTTATTCAAACGTTTCTTCAATTGTTCTAAATGCCTTGCATCAGCATCCTGAAGAATCAACACAGTGGCTTTAGACTGAAGTGGATTAAACTCTATAGTCATCAAACAACAGAGATCTATCAGCTGTTTTTGACATTTCTCTAAACCGTCCTTAAGCTTCAGATGTAAAGCTGGATCCTTTCTCAAATTATTCACTTCAGACACCGAAAAGCCAATCAAACTTGTTAGAATATCATTAGCAAAATCTACCTCAAGATAAGCTGAACCATCAGAAATTTTTGCCTTTATCCCCCAGGACCCATTGGTGCTTGTGAGGTTTCCAGTGAGAGTAACAATAAAACATTTAACTTTCAGCACTGTAATAGTTTCTGGTCTTTTTGCAAGGAGAAGAGAAATATATGTGAAAGGTAGAGAATGTAAATCTAAATGAGCCTCTACTGCTCTGCAAGAAACTGTCTGTGAATCATGCTTCTGCTGATCTGCTCCTGGATTCATTTTTGAGAAAAATACAGGATCATCACTTAACAGCCTTTTGTCAGAAGCATGCTGGGATTTACATCTGCTGTCATCTAGGTCTGTATTACTCTGCCTTTCTCCAGGAGAGTTTTCCAAATTAAAATCTGTAGAACTGCAGGTCTGATACATGCTTTTGTGCTGCAAAAAGCTGCTTGTACTATTTCCATCACCATCAAATACTGTTCTTCCAAAAGTCTTTTGTTTGCTGAGAGCTTCTACTGGCTTATCTCTTTTACTCACACCATCTTTTTTGCAAGTGCCATTTAAAGATGAATTGCAGGAGCTTCTAGATGTATGCGGAAGTGTCTCAGTAATCAAACTTATGTTTCTGTTTATGACCATCGGTGGCACTTCTTCCAGCTCTCTTTGCATCTCTTCTTCCAGAAAAAAGTCATCTTCTGAAGGAAAGTCATTTAAAAAGCCATCAGCATATTCCACAGGAGGTGAAACTTGATCATCTGAATCAGGCAAAGGCCTTCCAGATTCCTGTTCCAATACATCCCCATTGGGAGCAGACAGTGAACCTGGGGCTGTACCAAAATTGTTGCTTCTACTGTAGCATCTTTCTAAAGACGTTTCATTGTTTAAAGCAAATTCATTATTTTCATCCAGACTAGCTAAAAGCTCTTCATCTGAAGGACCTAGACTTTGTTCTAAGTCATTCACAGGCCTTGGAACAATATGGTCATGGTCAGCTTGTTGGACAGAAAAAGGGTTTTCAGTTTCTCCAATTAACCTCGCAAGGACTCTTTCCTGAGAATACTCATCCAGAAGAGCATCCACTTCACCTCCCAACAGTTTCACATTTTCTGGCTTAAGCAGAAGGACTCCAAGACGATATGCAACATTACCCTGTACAGTAATTTTTGTTCCAGGAGGAAGATTACTGTGGAGGACAGGCACTGGCTGATACTCCATGCCCTGAATTTGATGTATCCCATCAGTTAGTTGTAGCATTAGCATTCGAGTTGGCTTTGCTTCCCAGGGCTTCTGGAATGCTTGAGTATTGGCCGTTACTTCTTCATTTACAGTATTTTTCCCTCTTAGTTTCTGCAATTGGGAATATGCTGGCTGACTAACATCAACCAGTGAATCAATCTGTATGGAGTAGAAGCCCGACAATTCTCCTTTGGGAGCATCTAAGATGCAGTCAGGCAAAACAGGATATTCCAAGTCTCTTAGATCAGTAAGAAGCCACTGCTCAAATACCTGACTGTTAATCTGAGCTTGATTTAAGTTACTACCACTATTTTCTTCCTGGATCCAAGTAATACACGCTTCCAGCCATGTCAAAGGAACTTTAACATGCCATCTGGATGAAAGCCAACTTTCCACTCTTGCTGCAATGTTAGGAGCAGACATCTTCTTTAAGAATATGAATTCCCTAAAACAGAACCAAAAAAAGACATATTTACAGCTTAAGTTGTAACAAGTCTCTTGCTCATATTACATAGAAATTTGCTCTTAAAGTTCTGCTATTCTAAGTGTGACAACAAAGAAGCAATTTAAATTAACAGAGACACTAAAAATAAGCATGCATTTCTCATACTTAAAGCATAATTAGTATGTGTATGCAGTTCCCATACCATGGGGTATTAAGTACAGAGACTTCTATGATCAACCCTGCTTGGCAACTTGTTTTCTGTTGATCTAATTAGAAATACAGCAGTGAAATCCTTTTATTATGGATAGAAAGCAAATTAACAACAACAAAAAAAAAATCCATAAAAAACTCAGACACACAAAAAAAAAATCCCTCAAGCAGTAGTTTGTTTCATATATGTCCTCTACTTTTTTATTTCTGTGGGTTCTGTTGTTAACACTCAGGTTTACTTAAGAAATTGACCTGAGGAGTTAATTCTGTCTTATCACTGCACTATTATAAACAGAAGAAACCCCATCTACAACAGAAGCAAGTTGGCATCTGTGAGCACTGTATCACAGGGGTGACTTTTCAGCTGTAACTGCATAAAAGCTTCATACGTGACAATAGAAAGCTTACTACTTTCAGAAGAAGCAATACACATATAGAATAGACTGTTTCAGTTGGAAGGGCCCTACAATGATCATCTAGCCCAACTGCCTGACCACTCCAGAGCTGACCAAAACTAATATTAAAAAAAAAAAAAAAACCACAAACCAAACTTATTTTATTAAGGACACTGGTCAAATGCCTTTTAAACACTGAGAGGCTTGAAGCATCAACCACTTCTCTAGAAAGCCCATTCCAGTGTTTGACCACTCTCTTAGTAAAGAAATGCTTCCTAATGTCCCTTCTGAACCTTCCCTGCTGCAACTTTGAACCTCATGTCTTTTCACTGTATCCCAGAGAGAAGAAATCAGCAGCTCCTCATCCACATCCCCTCCTCAGGAAGCTGCAGAGAGCCACGAGGTCACTGCTCAGCCTCCTTTGCTCCAACTAGCCAAACCCAGCAAGCTCAGCTGCTCCTCGCAGAACAAGGTTTCCAGCCCTGTCACCGGCTTTGTTGCCTTCTCTAGATGTAGTCAAGGACTTTCACATCCTTCTTAAACTGTGTGGCCCAGCCCTGCACACAGTGCTAGAGGTGAGGTTGCATCAATGCTGAGTATAGCAGATAATCACCTCTTTTGACCAGCTGATGATGCAGTGTTTGATGCACCCCAGGATGGGTTTGCCCTCTTGGCTGCCAGGGCACACAGCTGACTCACACTGCAGGCCCTGCCGTCAGCCAGCACCCCCAGGGCCTTTCTGCAAGACAGCTCTACAGACACTCCTCTCTCAGTCTGTACTTGTGGCCAGCTTTATTCCACCCCACGTGCAGAATCTAAGAGTTGAACTTTTTAAATTTCATGGCACTGACGACTGCCTAGTGCTCCAATCTATTTATGTCTCTCTGCAAAGCCTCTTGTCCCTTGAAAGACTCAACAGCAGCTCTTGGTCTGGTATCACCAGCAAACTTGCTAATCGTGCATTAACCTCGTGCATCCAGATCATTGATACAAACATTGAAAAGGTATTACGCTGCCTAACCGCGTTTGGATTACGCTTAATCTCTTGAAAAGAGCCGAGGAACTCAACCTCCCTACAGAGAGTGACAAAACCAAAAGCTACCCTAAGGATAACGAGGAAACGCTAGGTTTAAAAGGCAATTTTTTGCACTCTAACCTACAGCAAATTAAAACCACTGTGGCTCTAAATGTCCCCTAAAGCTCCATCGCACAGAGGACACCATATCTAGACTAAGTAAAGCGCCGGCCTGCCACTAGCGTGGCGCTTCACGGGTCTGGGCCCTGGCGGGGCTGAGAAAAGAAGGGAGAGAGCGAGGAAGACTAGGCCGGGAGGAAGGGAGGCGGGTGTCGTACCCCGCCGCCCGTCAGGAGGGCCGAGCGCCTTCCCCCGCCCTCAGCTGAGCCGCCCGCACTTACCGGGGTGAGCGGGCAGTACTACGGGGGGGGAAAGCCGAGGCTCCCGTTACCGTCGGGGACTGAGGGGCGGGAACGGGGAGCGAAAGGCGCAACCGCTCTCCGGGCGCAGCTTCCCAAAAACGCCGCGCTACCCGGCAACCAATAGGAGACATCCGTCGCGCGCGCTTTCAATCATCGCGAGAGGCTTTTTCGCCATCGTTCCCCCCCCGCCCTTTCCTTTCCTTCCTCCCTCCACCGCCGGCGCCCGGTAGCGAGCACAAGGCGGGGTTTTCGCAGGCGCCATTTTCTCTTCTCACGACCGAGGTCGCTCTCGCTCTCTTTTGCCACCCCCCTGCACCGCTTCCATCGCGGCTCCCACTGAGGGCAGGTAAAACAACCAACCAGTACCAGCACACCCAGCACTACTCTCTTCCCGGCTGCTGGGCCTGTCTGATCCTAGCTCTCACGGAGGGCGGGGCGCACCGGGAGTAGCCGCCTCCAGCGCCGTGATGGGCAGCGCCTTTACCCAGTGGGACGGCGCTGGTTCCGCGCGGGGGGGAAGCGGTGGGGCCAATCGCGTGCTAGCAGTGTCGGAGGTGCGCGTTGGCGGTGGGGGTAGCTTCGCCTTCTCTCCGTTGCGCGGTGGGGCTCGGCTGCGGGCGCAGGTACGGGCACCTATGGAGAGTTGTAGCCGGGGCCAGCGAGGAGGGGGCGCTGCGCGCGCTCAGGGTGGCGGGGGGCGGACATAGGCCGAGCCGAGCCTCGGTGGGGCCGCAGAGCCGCCACCGTGCCTTTGCCTGCGCCGCTGCGTGACGCGGCGCTGCGGGAGGCCCGTGCCTCCCCGGTTCCACAGGGACGGCGGTTTAGTGGGGTGGGCGCAGTATGGAGAAAGTGGAGAGTGTGGAGTCGCTTGGGGGTGATTCGTGTGGAGGCTGAGAGCAGTCGGTGGGCAGCCCCGCCCTGCGTGAAAGACGAGAAGGGTGGCCGCTGTTGTACGAGCGGCTCTGGGCCTTGCGACCCAGTCAGTGTGGCTCCCCGGAGGAGCAGTGTGGTGGAGGCCGGTAGCGGGTTCTTTCTAAGGGCGGGGGAGCGGCTGCCGCCGCCTTCCTGCGCTTGCCCTTGGTAACTGTGCCTGAGGCGAGTTGTAGGGAATTATGGCGGGTGGAGAGGAGGGCGCTCAAGGCCGCGGCCTGGGCGGGGGCGGCCGTGGGAGGCCGACTGGGCTTTTTTTCGCGTCGCGGCCCGTCAGTTTCGGGGATCGTGGCCGCGGGGCTATCTCCCTAGGCCGCTTGCGCCGAATCCGCGGCCGCCGGGCGCCTCCTTTGTGTCCTCTTTGGGCAGAGGGGGGATAAATCTCTCTGCGACCGCGTGGTGGAGGCGGCTTTTCCGCTCCCGGCTCCGCCTAGCAGCCGGCAGGCGCCATTACAGCGGCCGCCATTTCTGTTGGTCCGCTCTCGCCGGGGCGGCGGGGTTACGTAACGCTGGCGTTTTCCCCGCCCGGCGCTGGCCGGGTCTCCGTAAGCGGGGAGCCGAGCCCAGTCCAGCCCGTGGCTTTGCCCAGCTCCGTGTGTGATGTCTGTGGTAGCTGGTGCTGCCTCCCGCCTTCCGTTGCCGCTTTACCCTTTAGCTGTTTTTAAATAGCATTAGTCAAGGTGATCTTTCTCGGTAGTGGAGAGCACTACCTAGAGGCGGCCACGGGAGGTTCTGCATGGCGGGTAAATACGCGCGGATAGGGGAGGCTTAATCCCTGAACAGTACATTATAGTTCACTCCCTGCAGCCTCCCGTTCTTGGGAATGGTTAGAAATAAAACAGCCGGGGTCCTAAAGGGCTATTTAAACTGCCTAGAAACTGTCTACGTGGGGTGACAGCTTCTCCCTGCTCTCACCCCACATAACAGCGTTTTGGCAAACGTCTGCCTGTGCATTCGCTGTCAGTAAATCTGTGTCTGATGGCTCACTTCAGGTGCCTGGAAAGACGAGCGTGTCCTGAAAACGCAGTGCCTGCTGTTAGACTGCACAAGCGGGCAACAGTTATAAATGAGCAGTTGCCTGAGAGCGTGTTTAAAAAGTTGGAAGCACCTCTTTTTTTTTTTCCTTCTTCTTCTTTTTTCTTTCTTTATTCATGGTTGCCATCAGAATGAGTGTTGGTAATTTGCTGGGGCAAAAAAAATTGATAAAATATAAAATGGAAATACATGATTGCAAAAGTATTTCCTTTGCCTAGACTTCTTTTTAATGTGACTTCCTAGTGTTGCAAGATAAACTTAACAAAAAGCAGGTCACAAATAAGATGTTTATTTCGGACACTCATAGTGAAGTTCACCTGTTTTTTCTTTTTTCTCCTTTTTTTTTTTTTCTTTTTTTTTAAATTATTTCCACCTAGGGATCTAGGACCCAATTGTTATGTAGTGTCCTTTGAAAAGTAAACTCAATGTATGTGTCATCTGACATGTTGAAAAGAGGAGCTGGATGCGTGTCACTTTAAATATATGAAAACAATTTTTAGTAAATGCAGTTAGCATGTGCCCAAAAACTATAATTCAGACATTATTTCCATATAAGCTTACATACTTGGTTTTTATCTCCTTAGAGCTGTGTGTTTTTCCAGGGTGTGCTTTCTCTTTCTTAGAGAAAAGCTTTGCAGGAAAAACTAGAGTCAAACCTCTGATTTTGACTGTAGTGAGAATTGGAGTTATAAGTGGGCAGTCACAACTGATAGTGTGCTGTTTTCATAGGCTCTTGAATCAAGTCTGTTGGATTTTGATCCCTCCCAGAGCACTTGAGTTTTTGTCAGCAAGGATATATAACAGCGGTAAGTTCTGAAACCAGGCATTTCCTTATGCCTTTTCCTTTTAGAACAATGCACAGTTTGCCTTTTCATGGAAGAGATGTTCTTGCTTTTCTGCTCTTAAACAGATTTTGCTTGCCAACCTAAGAAAGAAAGGCAATGGAAACTGAGCAACAGGAAGAGACCTTTACCAACACAGAGACAAATGGTAAGTATTTTAAAGGACTATTTTTTCTTAGAAAGAACCTCTGTAAGTTTCAGTGTTTCTAAATATTTAGTAATGCTTTAACTGTATCAGATGTTTGTATCAGCAGTAGTTTTGCATTGTGTATTAAATCTTTTTTAATTAGACAATATTTTTATACATGCTTCTGAAGCATGAACACAATCTGTTTTATTTATCCCATGGTTTAGGCATGGGGTAAATAACTGCAAGTTGTGACTGCCCTGGGTTCAGCTGTAGCAGTCATTTTTCTTCTTAGCTGATGCAGTGCTGTGGTTTTGACTTTCAGCCTGGAAACAGTGCTGATAACCCATGGTTTTAGGTGTTGCTAACTGATGTTTACTCCAACAAAGGACTTTCTTTGTCTCATGCTCTGCTGGGAGGAAGCAGAGGAAGGAGGGGAGACTGGGAGGAAGCAGAGACAGGACATCTGACCCAAACTAGCCAAAGGGTGTTCCATACCACGGCACATTACGCCCCGTATATAAACTGAGGAGAGTTGCCCAAAAGGTGCAGATAGCTGCTTGGGTCAGACTAGGTAGCGATCAACAGGGGGTGAGCAATTGTATTCTCACCCCTTGTTATTTCCCTTATTATTGGTGGTAGCAGCAGTGGTTTGCATTATACCTCAGTTACTGGACTGTTCTTATCTCAAACCGTGGGAGTTCCATTCTTTTGATTCTTCTCCCCATCCCTCCGGTGGAGGGGGGGGAGTGAGCAGCTGAATGGTTCTGAGTTGCCAGCTGGGCTTAAACCACAACAGTGACTAAGGATGTGAAAATAATTTCATAGCTAAATATTCAGTACCCATGTAGTGAGTACAAATGTAAGAATACCATCAGGCGTATCCATTAATTGTATTTTTTAATTACAGTTTTTACATGCAAGAGTATAAATATGTGGAATACCTCTAAAGAGCTTTGTGGAAAGCTTACTGGGCATAATTAGGGAGGAAGCCAGGGACTCAGTGTCTTTGATTCATGCCAGTTTTTTTCCAATCAGTATTTGAAGTGCCACTTTACTATTGTTCCACTAGTATTTCAGTGTTGGACAAACTGCATTTGAGGTTTTTGCCTGAAATGTTTTTCCCAGTTGTAAACTGTAAATAGATACTAAATGGGTGATGCTGCATGACACGCCTTAAACAGCGTGTCATAAATCTCTTGTTGCATGCAACATTCTCTTTCAAAACATAGTTCATAGATTTTAAATTAATTTTTAATAGTTAATCAATGTGTAGGCCAGTGAAGACCTGTTTTTGTCCTGTACTGAGGCTCAGAGGCTTCAGTGATTAATTAAGTGTTGGGCTAATAGACCGAATGTGTTAAGAACACAGAGCACAAGTTTGGCATGTGTTCTACTTCATATAACTTAGAAAGTTAAATAAATGTTTGTGTTTTCCCCCTATGGATCTCTCTATAGGCAAACGTCCTGCAGAAGATATGGAGGAAGAGCAGGCCTTCAAGAGATCTCGGAACACAGATGAGATGGTTGAATTGCGCATCTTGCTTCAGAGCAAAGTATGTTTTTTTGATTTTACTGATTTTTGTTTATAGTACTGCTCAAGATGGTGACTATGTATGTTGGGATATATGTTTATTATTGATGTATTTTATGTAATATGTGGTAACTTAACCATGAATATCTTCTAAATGTGCATGAATAGTAGTAAAAATTGTATTGTGATGGAATTACCTTCAGAGGTTCTTCCGAAGGGTAAGATCCTAAGGATCTGTACTGTTATTTTTAACAGATGTACTTGGGGGGAGGGGGAAGGAAATAGAACAATAGAAATTAGAAGGTGTTCCTGTATTTGAGTGGAAGATCATTATGTTAAAAGGAATGACTGTATATTAATCTTTGGAAAGGAAAGAGTTGAGAAAACAATCAGCTGGTGATTGTAATTTAAATACAAGAGATAAAATGAGAACTTTCTTATTAGTAACTCTTCCAAGCAGATCTGCTAAACTTGTTCATATATGTTGACAGGAGTAAAGATGGGAGTAATACTTGGGGCATTCCAGTGGGTTTGTTGACAAGAGTAGTTAGTTACAGCAAAGTTGACATGTATGACTTCCCTTAGGTGTTTCTAGTTACTATTGATGTCTTGTACTTCTTTAAGTATTTCAAGCCTTTTGCATTGGCATGGAGAAATGTTACCTTAACCTTGTGTCACATTTCTGTCTGACAGTCCAGTTACCTGGCTTATCACAAAATGTTTTGTATGCTGTTAACATAATGTGTGATCCATGTAATAAAAGCAGTGGTTTTGCCTGTAATCTTTGAAATAAGATGGCAAGAATACAGCTTTGCAGTTACTTTTCTTTGCTATCTGCCAGTTTTTTCCTGTTGATGTTAGAAACTCGGAAGTTAGTGGCTTTAACTTTTTTCAGAGTATACTGTTCTCAGAAGTCAGTTAGGTTACAGAGGTATAAATCAAAATTAGCACTTGAAATTATGAAGATATGCTCGGAGTGCAGAAGTAGAATTTGCAAATGCATTCCTTTAAAAAAAAAAAAAAAAAAGCCAAACTGGGGGAAAAGCTGATCAGATGAGTTAGGGAAATTGTTGACTGTTACATTTGTGTGGTATGTTTTTGAGAGCTATAGTGTATGAGATTCTAGGAAGAATTGTCTAGAAACTTCTGTCTGGAATTGAATGAATTAGTTGCAAAACTGAATATTCTTCCCTTAGTTCAGTGGTAAGAGCTGTTGGCCCATTTTTTTCTATGGTCAAACTGTATCATTTTGTTTCAGTTTGATTTGAAACTTTCTAAAGCAGTCTGCCCCCAGTCCCCAAATCAACAGGGGCTAAGATAGATAGATTCAGCATTTTTAGTCTTGAGTTAAAAAATATATTCTGTGGTGTGTTGGCATAGCTTAACTTCTGAAAACTATTTTCCAGAATGCTGGAGCAGTGATTGGAAAAGGTGGCAAAAATATTAAGGCACTTCGTACAGACGTGAGTATCTATGAGTTTAAACTAATTTAACACCAATTCTTTCAGAGCACTACATCAAAAGATTTTCTAGAAGTGGGAGCAACTCAACTCTAGGCATCAGTAGCCTAGTTACAAGCCATTTGTATTGATTGCTAGAGTAGATAACTTAATTCCCCAGTTCCTGTTGTAATCAAAACCCAGCTCAACTCATGCAGCAGAAGAGGTTTATATTAAATCTCTTCACTTTTGAATAGGATTCTGCTAAATTTCACACTTCAAGTGCACTAACATCCTAATTAGAAATATTGACAAAGCTTAAAACCCTTACTTGTACCATTTCTCATATGTGTGAATCAATTACAGTACTACTGAAACCATTGCAGGTGGCTGGCTTAACCCAGTGATAGAGAAACTCTTAACTTCCTTTAAAAAAGCAATGAGATAGAATTGTCCATCTGTTCTTAAGAGCTTGCACATGAAGCATCAAAGCATTAAAGTTGCTTAATTTAAATGTGGGTATAGGACAGTAAAGGAACATTCTGTTGTTACTTGGAAGCACTTTCACATGCTCATGACTTACTTGCCTATTCACATTTTAGAGTGGGTTGACTCTTGTGATTAGACACATGCTCGGCATTAATGTTGTGTATTATTTATAAAACTTGGCAGCGCTTCTGAAATTCCATTTGTTTACACTCCTGTACTTAACATCAGCTACAATTTCAGCAGTTTTCCCAATCAAGACTGTTCAGCGCAAGATCTGGCAATATATATCAGTACAAATCAGTTCCAACAACGTTCATAAACTACCTCAAACAGATTTAAGTTGAAATGGTCAGGAATTGTACATATGCTCACTAACTTCTGCAGCTAGTTGATTTTTTGGTTTTTAGGGTCTTTCTTTTTCCGTGGGTTGTTTCTTTTTTTTTTTTCTTTTTTGTTTTGTTTTGTTTTTTTTTTTTTGAATCAATACATCACCTAAGTCCAGATGATCTAGATTGGTCTGGAAAACTACCTTTCCCGATTTGCCCAAGGTTCTAGTAATACGGATCTCGACAGTTTTTGTGTCTACCCTCATGAGCCAGCCTGCTACTGAAACGTCATATATTTAAAGTAGTTTAGTCAGATCAAGTGACTCATTTTTAAGGTCCATACTGTTAAGCCACAGTCGGTGTAGCAATCCATTATGGTGTTAGTCTTCAGAACAACTTAAGCTTGTTTCATTAATTGAGAGTAATGAGTATAGTTTGTATTAAATTAAAATTCATTGCTTTTCCCCCTCTTCCCTCTCCTTGTTTTTTTGGCCATATATCTCCGTTGCCCATGTACTGGATCGACTTGCCCCTGCGTTGCCCACCATGACGTTGGCCCATCCGCCCCTGAACGCCCATGTGAAACCCTGGTTGGCTATGCCCAAAAATGTGCTCGTTGCCAAACGGGTACCATACTTGACAACTTCTGATTGAATGCCCATGCCCAATGCCAACATCCACGAACGCCAATGACCAATGCAGTACAATGCCAGTGTTTCAGTCCCAGACAGCAGTGGCCCCGAGCGGTATGTCCCAACAGTTTATGCCTCACTGCCTGATTAGAAAGAGAGAAATGTATTATATTACCTGCCTTTGATATAATTAAATAGTATCCCCTTATAGACGGTGTATTGTTTTTTTTCAAGTTTTCTGTCTTATTTTCCCCATTAAGTCTTTTTGTCACTGAACTTTTACGTGAGTTGCCCACCCAAACAATCCACTAATTTTATTTCAATGGAAGGAGCACAGCTTCAAGTGTTGCATATTTGCTGCATTGTAAATCAAATTGTTCCAAAATAGTCTCTCGCTCTGTCTTTGTGGCCCACCTTGCTCCCTTCAACATTGCCTGTTCATAATTATTTCTGATGAAATGCTAATTCCGGTTCACTTTTCTTCGCTTCTCATTTGTTTTGTCTTCTTTTTGTCTTGCATTTGTATTTGTTTTTCTTGGAGAGCCCATTAGTAATCTGATTTCTAACTGGTTTCATAACCTTACTCCAGATACGATGTTCACCACTCGCATATCCCACTTTTTACCTGAGAAGGTGTGCCAGTTTTGCCAATGTAATAGCGAGGGTATCCTAAATTAGTGGTGGCGGGGAACATGAATATTCGCTTCACCTTTCAGTTCTGCGTCAATTTCTTGCCCACTTAATCTGAGCCCTTCCAAAAGCCCATTCTGTCTTTCTCTCTCTCTCTCTCTCTGCAAGAGCTACCTAATCTTAAATTTATCATGCATATATACTGGGCATAAACAAAGGTGCATGTGTTGTAAATTGAGCAAACAGGTTTACTTTAAATGGGGACTATTAATTGTGAGCTCCTCTGTGTAGTAAATCTTCTTAGAATTTTGTGTATGATGATGAAAAGGATTTACTTTTTCTTTTCCATCTTCTCCATTTTCTCTGGCGTTACGTTCTCCAACAACAGCATCTTGAGTATCAGTGCAGATATAGAGACAATTGGAGAAATCTTGAAGAAGATTATCCCTACTTTGGAAGAGGTATGTCACAATGTTTTTTTCTTTTTAGAGGTAAAAGATGAGCATATGAAACAAGATGGTTCTAGATTTGCCACTCCTTAAATACAGAAAGTCAGAAAATAAAACCAGAAAGCCTCTTAAAGAAGGGTTATGGCTTTCAAAGTACATGTTGGCATTTTTTGATGGAGGACAATCACTATTTAATAATCTATCATTTCAAGCAGCTTCTCCCCTTTTAAAATACGTGCTTTCTGAATTGTTTCGTCACGACTTTGAAGTAGTTACGTTGTGATTTGTATCCTGTGTTGCCTTTGTAAATGAGTGTTGTACTGTTTGATACCTTCTTAAACCTTTCTACTAGTCATACAATGTAATAAGGAAAAGAGATTCGACATCAGCTTATGTTCAGGTGAGGCACTTAAATAGTTGTGGTCTTATCAAAGGAAGTACATTATTACAGTTTGACAATAATCAAGTCACAGCATTTGGAAAAAAAACCAAATATTTTAAATTTTTATGTGACTAATATTTTACTGTTTTCCTTGTATACGTCTTTCTTACAGTATCAACACTACAAAGGCAGCGACTTTGACTGCGAATTGAGACTTCTCATTCACCAGAGTTTGGCAGGAGGAATTATTGGTGTCAAGGGTGCTAAAATTAAGGAACTCAGAGAGGTACTTCTTGCTATTCTTCTGAGGTTTGGGTTTTGTTCAGTAAACAACTTAGTGTTTTGTGTTGATAAGGCACAGGTGTATCTTCTGTGCAGTAATTTGTTCAGAACATACTGCATACATGACTTTGTTACTCTGGAGGAGGATCTGAGAATTGCAGCTTCCTTATAAACCCTCAGAAATAAAATTGTTGGTGATAAAGCTTTGGACCTCCTGTCAAGCTTCTAAGCAATATTTGTGGTAATGTTTTCAAAGAAAGTTTTGGGGTTTTTTGTTTGAGGTTTTTTTTCTTAAAATGGTATTCATTGCTCCTTCTAAAATGAACTGCATAGACTATATATATATTCATGTGGTTGGACATGCAAAATGATTTAAAGTGAATGCATATCTGCAAAGTCTTACAATGGTAATTCAGTAAGTGCCTGAATATTACTGTAAAAAGGCTTTATAATTAAAAAAAAAGCTACCTCTTGGAAGACCACTGTTTTTTTCTAGTAGAGGAATGAGATCTAAAAAACCTAATGGTCTCTATGAGCTTGGCTAACTATGCTTTTTGTCCTTCCTTGGCATTGTGTCAGAGGCATTTTCAGGTCAGTTCAGGTATAAGCTGGTACCTGTTTGCTTGGGCTGAGAAAAGCAATAAAACCAGACATAATGCCAGCAACATCACTGTCTTGTGTCCAGAGTATGTTTTCTTGACCTGTGAAGGTTAATACAACCTGTAAGCTGTTACTGGATATGCGGTTATTCTGCTGTATTTAATTAAGCAATGGTATAGATAAGCCATAATTGAAAGAGGAGAAAGTTTTACATTTCGTATAAGTGTCAGTACAGATCTCTTAAAAAAAAGAAGTAAAAATTTGATGTGAGAATTCAGAAGCAGGCATGCAGGCTGGGAATTTAATCATCTTTTGGATCCTTTCTTTAAAAATGTTTTAGTGGGTTTATAAATCTGTTTAAATACTGATGTTAGACAATCTTGGATTTTATTTTTTTTTCCTTCAACAGAACACTCAGACCACCATTAAGCTCTTCCAAGAGTGTTGTCCTCATTCTACTGACAGAGTGGTGCTTATTGGTGGAAAACCTGATAGAGTCGTTGAATGTATCAAGATTATCTTGGATCTTATCTCTGAGGTAATGTTTATTAAATTTATTCTTTCATTGTCATTCGTAGAATCATAGAATCACAGAATAGTTAGGGTTGGAAAGGACCTTAAGATCTCCTGGTTCCAACCCGCCTGCCATGGGCAGGTTCATGAGTGTTAGAGACCTATGAAAATGGTATCTTTCAGTTTATATTTTGAATTCAATACCTCCTGCTTTCCCAGTAATAAAGTGGTTGACTGCTGCCACCTTTTGGAACTATTTATGTTTCCTAGAGTTGAGGTGCAACTTATGGGGGAGGGAGGCAATTTTTGGTACTAGTGGGCTATTCCTCATACTGTGTGTATCATTAAGATGCAGAAATTGAAGAAACAAATTTTATTTGCCACTGATAAGTTAACAGCAGCTTCTCTGTCACAGTTAAGTTCACAGGAAATGCATCACCATCTCCTCCTTTCTTAACAGCATTGTGAAATACAATAAACTCATATTTATTCATTTAGTATATATATTTGATTAAATGTGCCAATTGTAATGGTCCTATTTGGGCTGGTGGGGGCTTTTTTTGTTTGTTTGTTTTAGTCTCCAATTAAAGGACGGGCCCAGCCTTATGATCCCAATTTCTATGATGAGACATATGACTACGGTGGCTTCACAATGATGTTTGATGATAGAAGGGGACGTCCAGTAGGCTTTCCAATGCGTGGAAGAGGAGGTTTTGATCGAATGCCCCCAGGTCGTGGTGGACGACCTATGCCTCCATCAAGAAGAGATTATGATGACATGAGCCCTCGCAGAGGACCTCCACCACCTCCACCAGGTCGTGGTGGTAGAGGTGGCAGCAGAGCTCGTAACCTTCCTCTTCCTCCTCCACCCCCTCCTCGTGGCGGGTGAGTTGTTGCATGAGCGCAATGTACAAAGTTCATACCGTATACAGTCACTTGAAATATGTTCATTTTTCCAGTGTTTTTTCCATGCTTTCATGTTGATAGTGATTATGCAAGGATTGCACGTGTACTAGACACGAGTATTTTGAAAAACACTGGAATTTTATTATTTGCTGCACTCTAGTAGCCTACCAGGACTACACTTCAGAAACTTTTGTGTCATTCAGTACTTGGCTAGAGTAGTTTGAAATAAATTTGTTCATGAACCATGAATGTGAAAATTTAAATTTGATCAAACAAATTAGTTTATAAGCAAAAGAATTGCATTGTAATGTTGCTTCCATTTCATTTTAGAGATCTTATGTCCTATGACCGAAGGGGCAGACCGGGAGACCGTTACGATGGCATGGTATGAGTTTAAAATTTACCTTTTTCTGTTTCATAAGCACAGTTAGAATACTGACTGTCTGAAAATACTGTTGCTGAACGCATGCCCTTAAATATGGGACATGCATGATTTTGATGATAAAACTAAAATGTTTTGTCCATACAAATGGTCCGTTCTCTGGAGGAATGTCTAGGGTGTAAGTGGTATTTGAGACATGATCTGTTTTCTTCCTTTCTGTATCATTTTTGATGGCAGGGAGAAAAGTTTGACTGTGCTCCATCCTGCAGGTTTTCTTGCACTGACCATTTGTTAGTATTTTTTAATGAGGGTGACAGAAGTGGGACTTGTTAGGCTTTTCAGATTAAGAAAACATATCAGAACAGTGCTTTCCTGAAATTTTTTGAATCATACAAGCATCTTAACACTGATGTTGCAAACACGAGTTATACACAGTGTAATACAGATTATAGAATAGTATCTAATTAAGAGCTCTAGTTAATCTGGAAGGTGATTGCTCTTGAATCAGTTCTTGTCTATTTGCTGGTTTATCTGTCTGCAAAAAAAAAAAAAAAAAAAAAACACTGTAATTCCAGATGTTTCAGAGCTAGGACCACTGCTAAGTTGAATCCTAAATTAAATTTGGTACATTCAACCATATTAATGCTAATACTTGCAGAGCTAAAAAATCTCTTATAGTATATGGGATCTTAAAAAAGGCTTAAATATATTCTTCCATGTTGTATTCTGAAATGTGACTTCCCAGCTGTCATCTGCTGTTGTTCTAGATTCCTCTTTCCTGGGAAGAGAAATCATATGTCTGGGAGGTAAATCTCTATAGTAACAATCTTCTTTTCTCCTCTGGCTTTGTTTGGCACCTGCTTTAAGATGACGGGTGAGACAAGATTTTTTCTTTTAAATGAATGGAAGAGCTATGAAATGGGCTACCTAAATGGGCTTTACATATTTCCTCCTTGGGAGTAAGATTTACTGGAAGTACGTAAGAATGTCACATGCTTATTATAAATACTCAAAAATTTGCACAGTATTACAAAAAAGGTGTTACCCATGCTACTTTACATGTTAAGAAACTGGAAGAATTGAGAAGTATACCTCCAAGATTCCTTATTCATATTTACATGTTCTCAAAGCTCAGTTTTTGTGTTCTTATACTTGCAACCTAATAAGGCCAGTGCTAGAGCATATAAAACTGAGCATATAAGCCTGCCCGTCTTTGAATGCCTGTTTGAACACAGTCTTTCTTGGCTTGACGCTTGGGCAGTAGTGTGTTCTATTTTTATTGCATTCTAGCTGGAATACGAAATCTGTTCAGCCTGACTTTTGTCAGGTTGGCCTCTGCTTTTTTGACATGAGTTCCTACAAGTAAGTGTAGTCATCTCTGGTTTTTTTTGTTTCAATGAGCAATTTTGTCTCCTCTTCACAGAGTGGCTGCTTATGGCTTTGGGTCTTTATGACCAACTATCATAGCCTGGTTAAAGTGAGGTCTGCTTCCCAATAAAGACTGCATTTAAATTCTAGTTTTAGGATCCTAAATTGTGTAAGCAGATAGGAAGTCTTCACGTAGATTGTGATGCTGAAGCTGGAGGTGTCATGCCATAAATGTAAGATCTTCCTGTGCCACACTTCGTTTCCTATGGAAACCATTCTCTAGCAAAATTAAAACCAGAGTAACCAAAAGTGAACTAAGCAATGCATGGGAAAAGTAGCTCTCAGAGAGCAGAAGTGCACTTTCAAATAGATTCTGTTCTAGAGTAAAATGAAATAGTAAAAAAAAAAAAAAAAAAATAAAATACTAAACCAGAATAAATAATATTTTGCATAGATGCAGTAAAGGGCAAGAACAGCTGCTTTTCTCAGATATTTAAATTTCAAAAATCATGGAAATGTTGAATTTGTTGAATGTACAGATTCTGTTTGGGGTTGTTTTTGGTGGTGTGGGGTTTTGGTGGCGGGTTTGGGGTTGTTTTTCCTGGGTGGTTTTTTTTGAGGGTTTTGTTTGGTTTTTGGTTTTTTTGGTTGGTTGTTCTTTTTTTTTTTCCCGCCAGTTCTCTTCTTCACTTAAGGCAGAAAGATTGAGTAGTCCAGAACATCTAAAACTGGATGCTGAACTGTGAATTTTCTGGAATTCCAGAGATACAGGAGTATTGACAGCCTTGTAAATGCTGAGATGAGAAAAACACATTTTGATTTTAAAAGACAGGTTAATTCCTCTTGCCCATGAGGAGTCACCCACCAAAGAAGATACTTGTTTGTTAGCCTATTCAATTATGCACTGGTGTTTTAAAGAGTTCATTTGGCTTATAATCCTTTTTGGAGTTTTTTCCTGAAATACAGGCTTTTTTTTGTTTCTGTGTTAAGAGAGCTATATATTTCTTTGTGTAACTACTCCAAATCAAATGCCTGTGGACTGTAAGGGCTATTCTGACAGATTAAAAAAAACTGAATATATTTCCAATATTTCTTTTTTAACACACTCATCCTCAGGGGTCTTTCAGATACATAAATGAAGGCAGATGTCAGAGGAAAAGAGTGGAAAATAAAGCAAACAAGCATATGAAGCAATTTTATCCCCTCACCTCTTTTTTTAATTAACTGATCAAGTACTAAAATTTAAAGTACTAAAACTTTTTAAATCTGAGTTAATAGCTGAATTGGAATGCCTCCTGTTAAGTGGACAGTCTCTTCATACTTCTGTGGTTTTAGACTTCTAATGTGCTTTTGTTCCTTCAAATGCTTCACAGTTCTTGGGCCTTTTTTTAACTTAAATGTATGTGTACATACATGTGTCCTGATGTACAAACGTTTGAATAAAGGCACATACCTTTAAAAAAGTGCACAAAATGTTATTAAAGTTTGAGATGTAACATCAACAAGCACGGAAAAGCTCAGTAAAAGAAGAGTGTATGACAGCTCTTCTATTTATCCATGCAGATGTTGGATGAAAGTAACAAAATTTCGCTCTTCTAAGTCACTGTGGGGAAGGAAAAAAAAAAAAAACAACAACCAAACAACGCCAAAAAAACCACCGCCAAAAAAAACCCCAGAAAATTATGACGAAAGGATTTTACATCAGTTAGAACTGAATGCATTTCCTTTCATTAGACATAAAAGTTAATCTGCCCAGCCAGTGTGTCATGGCTTCTATTCTAGTAATAGTAGTCAGTAGCGCAAATCTGTAGACTAGAATATTGTTAGGTGTATTGAGAGCCTGTTAAGCTGGTTTTAGGCTGCACAAATGAACATTAATTGCTGAAATAGTAGAAATCTGAAAGAAGGAAGTGCTATATATCACGTTTCAAGAACATAATTAGATTTCTATTCTAATCAGGCAGCAGTAGATGTAGTCAAGTAATTAGTTATTTGAGGTGTATGGAAGTGAACTGGCAGAACAGAAGAAGCAGTGTTCTTCCTGCTTGACCTGCTGTTGGCATAAAGAATCACTGACAGTTACTAGTTTCAGTATTACTAAATCTTCATTGTCTAATGCATGGCAGAAATAAAAGCTGCTTCTAACAATGGCAGAAATATAATATCTTTATATATAACAGCAATTGAAAATGTTCTAAAAGGGAAAAAAACCAGGCCTGTTCAAGCTTTGCTCTGCCATTAGCAGTCTGTCCTTCTTTGTTAGAGGGAAAAATATCTTTACACCACAGAAAGGAAAAAAAAAGTGAGTGTGACCGCTTACAGTTCCCTCACAATTGAATTAAAAGGGTGTGAGTCTTGGAAGTGGTCTAAGTCACATACTTTCAAGTCATTGTTGTAGCATAAATGTTTCTCTGTACCAGTATATACTGTATTAGCTTGCCAAGTTACATAAAATTCTAGATGACACGAACTTAATTTAGGTTTTTTTCCTTTTTTCCTCCTATTGTGTTGTGTCTGGAAGATGATGCAGTGTCATGTGGATGCCTGTGATGACATGCAGCCGCCAGAGTTGGTGAGTGTGTGCACCTGTATTCGAAAACTGCTTTATTGAAAAGGTTAAGTGGTAATGGAGTTTTCCTGATCATGAGTGTAGTCAGTGGCAACTAGTATCTGGTGAAAATCATAAACCTGTCCTTCTGACTCAGAATTTATTGGTAGTTTGTCGTAACAGTGTGTCATGGGCAGGCAAGTAATGTTAATAGAAATGTGGAAGTGTGCAGCAGCATAGTCAGATTATAGGAGCTTTTTTGTACCTCTTTTTGCCTCTTTCACACCCCATTTTTGTGTTGTAAATAGCAACTTTCTCAATAACAGATCCACTGTAGATGCGTGCATTTAGGATAGCTATTTTTTAACTTCAGAATGTTGTATTTTCTCATATTTCTAACAGTAAATGTTAGAAGTAGCTTCTTTCTTACTCTTGTATATGAATTATAATGCTTTAATTATCAGTGTGTTTGAAAACAAACCATTTGATTGGGTAGATTTTGGGAAAGGAAGTTAATGGGGATTGTCAAGTGTTTACGCTATCAGAAGATGGCACAGTGCTGCCAAGTATGAAACATCAGTTCTTAGCTTACATATGTACGGCAATTGTAACTGTTTAACTCATCTGCTGTCAAATTCGTTTGCTGCCCTGTATACTGCAGAGGCAGAAAAGATCAAGAAAACTATTGTTCTGTAACACAGCTTTGCCCCAAAAAAGATCCTGTGGCAAATATCAACAGGAATATGCCTGTGTGTATGCAGATATGCTGCTCTGATCAGCCTCCGAGTTAAGTCTTGAGTAGAGTCCTTGATTCTTTTTTATTTTGGACCTCATTACAAGCTCTTGTTATGTATTACAATTTCTATCAGTAAGTTTTGTCTGCTGTGGTTAAACCACAACTTAAGTACCATGCAGCTGCTTGCTTACCCCTCCTCCCAGAAGGTAAAAACCTGTGGGTTGAGATAAGAACAGTTCAGAAATAGAAAAAAAGTAAAATTAGTAATAACAACAAAAAGAGAGAGGGAGGGGGAAAGAGAGCAATAACTCCAACAACAAAACAAACAAACAAAAAAAAAATCCACTCCCCCAAACAAACAAAACCAGTGATGCACAATAGAATTGCTCACCACTCACTGACTGCTGACCAATACCCATCCCAACCCCAACAGTGGTCTAACCCTTCCTGGTAACTCCCCCCAGTTTATATACTGGGCATGACGTGCTGTGGTATGGAATACCTCTTCGGCTAGTTTGGGTCAGGTGTCGTGTCCCTTGCTCCCTCCCAGCTTCTCGTTCCCCTCCTCTCTGGTAGAGCATGAGAGACTGAAAAGTCCTTAATCTTCAGGGTAAGTGGTACAGAACACACCAATGTTTTAGCTGTTGCTGTTAGCATTCTTCTCAGACTAAAGCCAAAACACAGCACCATACCAGCTACTACACCAGGAACAGAATTAACTGTGTCCTGGTCAAAACCAGGACAACAGGTAACATGATTGTGTGATTAGTTGCTTAGAGACAGGATAAGCTCAGATCTTCGGTCTGAGCAGCTTCCATTTTGATCTTCTAAAAGGGTGTAGCAGGTAAATAGTATTTTAGAAAAGTTGCTGATTTACAGCTTCTGGGAATGAGTAATTGTGATTAGTTGAACTTGTCTGGCTGCTAGGTGCCCACCCAGCTGCTCTTTCTCCATCTTCAGCAGCATGAGGAGAGAAAGTAAGATGGAAAAGCCTGTGGCTCAAGATCAAGAGAGATCACTTTCTAACTGCCATCATGGGCAAAACAGGGTCAACTTCGGGAAGATTAGTTTACTGCCACTTAAAAATACAAGTAGTATGGAGGGAAAAAGAGAAGAAAACTAAAAATGCCTTTCCCTCACCATTCACTTCCTCCCAGGCTCAGTTTGACTCCTTCATTCCCTACTCTTTTAACTCCTCTGCCGTGAGTGGTACAGGGGCATGGAAAATGGCAGGCTGCGGTTAGTTCATCATACTTTGTCTTTGTTCCTTCGTCCTCACACTGTTCCCCTGCTCCAGTGTGAGGTCCCTCCCATGAGATGCAGTCATTCACAAACTGCTCAAATGGGGGGTTTACAGTGCACTGCAGTTTTTGAAGAACTTGCGGATCCTCTTCATGGGGCACAGTCCTTCCGGAACAGACTGGTCCAGTGTTGGTCACCCGACAGGCAACAGGTCCTGCCAGGCATGTGCACCTGTGTAGGGTCTTCATGGGTTGCAGCTTCCTTCAGGGCATACCCACCTGCTCCCAGTGTAGCATCCTTAATGGGCTGCACTATGGCTAGCCGCTTCAGTGTGATTCTCTCCAGGGGTTGCAGGAGAATCTCCATTCCAGTGCCTGGAGCACTATTTTCTACTCCTTCACTGGTGTCTGCAGGGCTGTTTGTGTTACTGTCGCCCTCTTTGGTCGTCTCTCCCTGGTGCACACTGGGGGTTTTTTTACCCTTTCTTAAATGTTATCACTGGGGTTCCATCAACTTTGCTGATGGTCTCAGGTTTAGGCAGCAGTGGTTCATTTTGGTTTTGGGTAGAGCTGACTGGCTTTGGCTGCAAAGGGTCAAGCCCGTGCCCTCTTTTTGGCCTCTGATGGCACAGCACTTGTATTTATAGTGAAGTTGGGAGTTGAGATTTTTGTGTAAAATAGGCTCAGAGTTAACCAGATGATACTTGAGATGAAAATATTAATGAAGCATGGCTATTCACTTTTTTTCTCTTTCTCTTCCAGTTTGAGGGTGGCTCTGGATATGGTAAGTGTTTATATAGAACCTCTGCGTGTACTTCATTGTGTAGTTATTGAAGGGCTTAATGCATACGTTTAAATCAGATTATTCTTACGCAGGGGGACGTGGTTCATATGGAGACCTTGGTGGACCCATCATCACAACACAAGTAACAATTCCCAAAGATGTAAGTAAAGTTGACAGGCTTTCTGCTTGTGTTTATTAAGCCAACAACAAAACAAACCAAACAAACAAAACCCCAAAACCAAACACCTCCCCAAAAAAACAAAGTAACAAAAAAATTGTAACCTTCTCTCAGACTATTTAAGTAAATCAGATGAGTGTGGGGTGTTTGATAAATACTTCCAATATAAAACAAGTGTTTCTAAATCAGCAAAAATCTATGCATTGAATGGTTGTGTCTTCACTTTAGAGACACACTAGACAGTTCTAATAACTGATAATAGTAGTAGACATGGTCTCTGTAAGTTGTTTTTTGCAAATCAGGACTGGTTCTCCCACTTTTATCCCACCTATGCTTATACAAATAATATTGCAGGGGATGTTCTGAGAATGCAGAGAAGTAAACTTCATTGCAACTCTTTAAACTTACAAAAGCTGTGTAAACATGTCTGTGATTTTTTAAGTGTTTTTAGAAAGTTGTACTGGGAAATTAATACTTTGCTTTTTTCCTCTAGTTGGCAGGATCTATTATTGGAAAGGGAGGCCAGAGAATCAAACAAATACGTCATGAGTCGGGAGCTTCGATCAAAATTGATGAACCATTAGAAGGCTCAGAAGATCGGATAATAACTATTACGGGAACACAGGACCAGATACAAAATGCACAGTATTTACTGCAGAACAGGCAAGTTAAAGTTTAATGTCATCACTACTGTCAACTTCTAAACTGATTGACGTGTACATTCTAAAGCTACTCTTCTCTGCAATACAATTTTAGAAGGCAGGTTTTAAGTAACTGTTTGAACCTAACATTGCCAGTGGTAGTTCTGCCTTGATTATCTTCAGTTCTCCATTCTAATTAAAATGAAGATACCCTCAAAACTAATCTTGCTGGAAGACGCCTTAACCAAGCAGTCCTCTCATTTCTGTGGTGAAAACTGCTGCAAAAAAACAACTTTTAAAAAATTACATAGAGCCTGTAGAAAATGTAGAAGATTACAGTGGATGTTGGCCTAGTTCTGTGTGGAAGACTAGTGATTTTGTTGTTTTTAGATAACTAAATTGACAACAAATCACAGTCTGCCATATGGCACAGACCATGCCTCTACAGGACAAGTTGAAATCGATTTGGTGCTGTTATGCAGCATTTCATATCTTGTTGACGTTACTTTGTCTTTTTCAACAAATACTAACAGCTTCACATTTAATTTGGTCAGTTTTGCTTTACTAATATGTTGGCTGTCATAGCAGATATTACTGTTTTAAATGTTTGGCTTCAGAGTACTAAGTTTTAAACGTGCCTAAAACATACTAATATACCTATAATAGCCATTGATCTTTTGGAATTATATACTTTTAAATGTATTAGGAATTTGTAATGTAATCTGTTCTAAGAATGTATTGTGAATGTTGATGCAAGATGTATGGTCCATCATTCTAATACATGCTTTTTTCTTTTTCTTTTATAGTGTGAAGCAGTATGCAGATGTTGAAGGATTCTAATGCAAGATTATTTTTTCTTTTTTATAGTGTGAAGCAGTATTCTGGAAAGTTTTTCTAAGACTAGTGAAGAACTGAAGGAGTCCTGCACCCCTTTTTTTTTTGTTTGTTTTTTTTAATCTGCTTCTGTTTAAAAAGCCAACATTCCTCTGCTTCATAGGTGTTCTGCATTTGAGGTGTAGTGGAATCTTTGCTGTCCACCAGATGTAATGTTTTAATTCCTTACACATGGGGGGAGGGAAAGGGCACACAAGACTAACATTGGAATTTTGAAGCAGCAGCAGAGAGAGTGACTTTTATTTTTGTTCATTGTTGGTGGTAGATCGTAATGTTTTCATTGTAATTGTTGTGAACACCCTGCTTTACGTACACTGTATCTTTTCTTTGGAAGTGGGGATAATACTGCTAGTCCACATGTCCCTGGCATCCTTTGAGAACAGTGTGCACAATGTAATGCTCTTTTTTAAGAAACGTTATGATTTCTAAATAAATTAGTGAACTTATTCTTGGTAGTGACTTTTCTTCAGATACATGTAAGATAATGTCTAAAATAGATACACCATTCTGTTGGGGTTTTTTTCTCCCACATGAGAGAAAGTTGTAGTTAAGCTTGCTGTTCTTTTATATAGATGGAGTTGTGTGGGGTTTTTGGCACATTAAAGAAACTGTGTGAAAAGAATGACTCTGCTTTGCTGTTTGGGGAAAAAAATGCAGGAATATTCATGCAGATGTTGTGTAAAATTGACATTTTTCAAGTGTTTGGCCCCCTTTGCAGTACGTATTTATATTGGTAACAGTATATAAATAAAATATTTTAAAACTTTGTGATGTCACTGAGTAAGCAGTGGTAAAGTACACCTGGTTATAGACAGCTTGCTTAATGCAGATAACACTGTTAGAAATGACAGTTGCTGTACCATTACTGAATTAATTATAGTTACTTTATGAGCTTTCATTTATATGAGGTTAGAAATCCATATAAATTGGCAAATTGACAGTATCTAACTCTGTAACTTGGTTTTCATTGTATGCGAAACTTGTTTGGTTTCCCTGTCGTATGTTGAATTCCTTAGAAATTATTTGTGAGAAATTAAAAAATATAAAGCCTCTGGATATCTCATGTAATAACTTGGCATTTGTATTTATAGTTTAAAAATGTTAATTTTACTTCCTGAATAAAAACAACCTTAAAAACATGAGCGTGGCATATACTGATACGAGTCCAGACTGAGCATGGATTCTTGGTTTGGGGCTTTTTCCCACACTGGCTTGTAGAATATTTCACATCAGCAGCTGCTTGAAATTTAATGGGAAAGGCAGAGAGCTAAGAGGTTGTGCATAAGGCTGACCTCACTAGCAGAGTTAAAATCCATCACCACCTTGATTTTTGGATGCAGAAGGCAGATGAAGTGAGTCTGTGCTAGCATACCTCCGGCACTGACATTACGTGGGGAAAGCTGAAGGTAACTTTGAGGGAGAAACCTGCAGTCCAGGCAGCATTTTGGGGCAAAAGGTAAGTGAACTGTGGGGCAGGCTCCATCAGAAGTGTGACCAGCAAGGTCGAAGGACCTTCCCTCTGCTCTTGTGAGACCCCCCACTTGGAGCACTGTGTGCAGTTCTGCTGTCCTTAAGGAAGACATGGAACTGTTGGACCAAGTCCAGAGAAGGGCCACGAGGATGATCAAGGGGCTGTGGCACCTCCTGTATGAAGACAGGCTGAGAAAGATGGGGCTGTTAAGCCTGGAGAAGAGAAGGCTGCGTGGAGACCTCATAGCAGCCTTCCAGTATCTGAAGGGGGTCTACAAGGGTGACAGAGAGGAACTCTTCATTGAGGACTATAGCAATAGGACAAGGAGTGTCCCATAGGATAGGACAAGGTTTAAACAAACAGGGGAAGTCCAGGTTAGATACAAAGTAGTTCTTTACTGTGAGGGTGGTGAGGCACTGGAACAGGCTGCCCAGGAGCCTTTGAATGCTCCATCCCCGCCAGTTTTCAAGACCAGGTTGGACAGAGCATTAGCCAGCACCTAGTGTGCTGTCTAGTGTGAGGTGGCCCTGTCCATGGCAGGAGCATTGGAACTAGATTATATTAAGGTCGTTTTACACCCAAACCATTTTCATTTTAAGTGAAGTGCAGGTGCCCAGTTTTAATGCATGCTTCCAACATGTGCGCTTGCAGAAGGATGCGGTGGTGGTGGTTTGGTTCTGTTTGGGTTTGTTTTAAAGCAGGAAAGCTCCACAAGAATCCATGTGTAAATGTTTTCTGTTCACCTCCACCCCCCGCTTTCCCTTTTCTTCTTTTCAATGATGCAGACCTGGAGAATTCCCTTACCAAGTCGAGTATGAGCGCTGCCCCAACAGGGAAGGATCTTGGGGGGTGTGGATTCTTCTAATAACCGTCCATGACTTGGGATTCACCGCGGGCCTCCCTCCGGCTGACCGTGGAGTCCGTGTGCGTCCTCCCCGAGTCCTGCTCTCCCCAAGGGCAGTCCCGCACCGCCGAGTACGGGCAGCAGCCATCTCGGGACGGTGTTCCGGCGTAGCACGGCGAGGAACCCCCGCCAGCTCCGCGAGGGCAACGGCCTCGCCCTCCTCAGCCCGCCCCTAATGCCTTTGGGCGCCTGCGCACTGTGCGGTGGCGGCAGCGCGGGGCGGTTCCATCCCGGTCGGCGGTGAGTGGATCCCTGCGCCGGAGCCGAGCGCGGGAGGGCCGGTGGGGTATAGGCGGGGGGGAGCCGCTGCCGAGTCTCCCAGCCGGTGTGGTGCGCCGCGGGCTGCGTGAGGCCGGGATGGGAGTCGAAGGGCCGGCCTTGAAAACCGTGCATGTTTCCTATCCGCGCAGGGGCGGTCGAGCATGGAGGCGTTCCTGCCCCCGCTGGAGTCCGCCAAGTTTATAGCCGACAACAGCAAAGACGTCTCCGTGGACGAGGAGGGGGCGCGGCGGGTGGCGGAGAGTTTGTTCGACAAAGTCTCGACGGAGGAGTTCGGGCTGAAGGGGTGGAAGAGCCTCCACGAGCTGAATCCACAGTCCGCCAGCAAGGAGGCGGTGGCATGGGTGTTCCTGGTGGACACCGTCAACTTCTCCTTCTGGTCCGAGCGTGGGGAGCAGAAGTACCTCGTGAAGTACAAGGGCAAAATGTACAGCGGGTACTGGTCCCTCTGCGCCGCCGTCAACAGAGCCCTTGACGACGGTCAGTGAGCTCCTCGGAGCGGGGCTGCCCCTCACATCATCCCCCACAACCCGGTGTCGGGGCCCGGCCTCGCCTCGCCCCTCAACGCGGCCGCGGGAGCCCGTGAGCGGTCGAGCGGGAAGCGCTGGAAATGGGGCTATAAGCGTGAAATAGAGAGTGATGAGGCACTGGGCCGGTCTGCCCAGAGAAGCTGTGCCTGCCCCTTTTCTGGAAGTGTTGAAGGCCAGGTTGGACAGGGCTTTGAGCAACCTCGTATGGTGGGAGGTGTCCCTGCCCATGGCAAGGGCTTGGAACCAGATGAGCTGTAAGGTTCCTTCCAACCAAAACCATTCCATGACATAGGAGCCACTTCCACAAACTACAGTTTACAATTTTGATTAATCTCTATACGCAGGCCAATCTCTGGGGCTTGGGGGAGGTAGCTGGAAGTGCTTTAATAACACCTTGTGCTGAAATTACATAGCTTGTGGCTCTAATTGTGTTACTGCTTATCGGTTAAGAAGTCTGTAAGGAATGCCTATAGTAAGCTGTGACTTCTGTTCTTTCACATGTGTTACTAAGAAAACTGCATGTTTGCATGACAAGTAAGAAAATGAGACTTCAGCTGAGCATCCTTTCTGCTAATTTAGTACCAAAGCAGCTCCATTGACTCTGAAAGCCTGCATGACTCAAACCTAGCATTTTAATGCTAACTCTTGTTGCTGTCATAAGAAAAAAAAAAAAAAGCCATTAGCAAGTATAGTTGGAAGTTTTAATTCATCAGGGACCATTGCAACAGGACAAGGGGTAATGGGGTTTAACTAAAACAAGGGAAGTTCAGGTTAGATGTCAGGAAGTTCTTTACTGTGAGGGTGGTGAGGCACTGGAATGGGTTGCCCAGGAAAGCTGTGAGTGTGGCAGTGTTCAAGGCCAGATTGGACAGAGCCTTGGCAACCTGGTCTATTGTGTGATGTCCCTGCCCATGGCAGGGGGGTTGGAACTAGATGATCTTAAGGTCCTTTCCAACCCTAACTATTCTATTATGTTTGCTTGTAAATTATGGGAATATTTGGTTAAGATACTTTTTATAAATGCATAATGGGATTAGGAGATTAGGAAAAACAAGCCTATGCTGACTAATCTATCTGTGTACGAACTATATTTGCCAGTGTGTTATGTAAACACCCCACTGAAAGATGAAGACTAAGCAGTTGGGAAAAATTATGTATAAAAAGTAATAAGGGTTCCATGATTACATGTTGGAAAGTGTTATTTGTAGAAGGAAGGACTGTGTGCAAACACAAATTTGGTTTTAGGCAGCCAAGTCAGTGTGGTTATCCCTGAACACTCAGGTTTAATTGTTTTTAAGAGTTGATAGACTCTTAGATCTTACCATGTAAATGCTTTCATTTGTGGCAGGCCTCTGCATTAGGTCTTCGGATGTGTTATGGTAGCCTAAGCATCTTATTTTTCTTTTTCTAAAGGAATACCTATTACTAGTGCATCATATTTTGCCACTGTGACACTTGACCAGGTTAAACACATATTTCGCTCTGACACGGAAGTGCCCATTCCTTTGATTGAAGAAAGACATCGGGTGCTGAATGAAAGTGGAACGGTTCTGCTAGAGAAGTTTGGAGGCTCTTTCCTCACCTGCGTTAAAATGAGTAAGGGAAGTGCTCAGAAACTACTACATCTAATACTGGAAAACTTTCCTTCTTACAGAGATGAGGCTGTATATGAGGTAAGCTGGTTCTAACAGTAAGTTTCTTATGATTTTATTCCTCCTTGATTGTGTGACTTTAAAAGATAGCTCTTAGGTTGTCTGTATAAATTTTTCTGAGAAGTTACTTCAGAATTGATCTAGTATTTGTGAATTGGGGGGTTAATCCGGGAAATGAAAGGTAAATAGAAACATTTCTGTGGAATGTGTGAAATTCAATGGAAATAAGAGGGGAAAGTTATTCTTAATATTTTTGCCTAAAATTGGTAAAGATATTGTCCTGTATAATGAAAAGAAAATCAGACTGTGAAGCAGTTGATCTTAATTATGTCAGTTACTATGAGTCACACAGATAGGGGAAAAAGGTTTTTTAAATACTACTCTTTGTCCACAGTATGCTTCTTGATAAGCTGGGGTAAGATAATTGACATTTCATTTCTTTATCAGTCTAAACCTCTGAAAACAGAATCATGCCGTTTATTAACAGTAAAATAATTTTGATTGTCTTAAGCCCTTTCCTAGTTGGGGATGTATTTCTAAAAACAAGAGTCACTTTTTTTTCCCCCCCAGAGGAGAGCTGTTTTTTTCATTTGCTGTCTCTGTCTTCACTGCTTTGTTGTGATTTATTTTGATAATACTCCATGTTCCAGCTGGATCATGACTCCTTGGTACTCCTTACAAATGCATGATATTTGAGATGATTACTGCCTGGAAAAATCACAATTTTATTATTCCCCACCTTTGCTTCAGTTGGTACTGACAGTCCCTATCCGCGATCTCTTTCTTCGTCCATGAGGATCTTTGCAGCTAAAGAAGGAAATGAAACTGGTAGAATTGTGAAAATGTAGAACCATTGGGAATCCACACTATAACTTCTCTTGATTTGACAGGCATTGCACAAATGACTGCAGGCCAAAAGTAACTGATAGCTGTTGTCAGGATTGACAGTATAGTGAAGCTTTTTGGAGCTGTTTTCCTGACAGAAACTGGTGGGAAGTAGACCAACACTATTTGGTGTTTTCCATGTCTCTGGTTGTGCCTGTACAGGCAACATCTTCATTTAGCATCAGTGAGGTATGTAGGTGCTCCTCTGCTTGGTCCCATCTGCAATAGCATTCAGCTGTTACATCATTATGTCTTAAAGACTATGCTACTGACAGCATGGCATATACCAATAGTCCATGAAGTCCTTTCAAGGTAACTCTGTGGAACACAGGTCACTGGAGCTTTGAACCTATTGCATTTATCACTTAAATCTGCCCTTTAGTAGGTGGCATGACTAGAATTTTACCACATTAACATTACAGACAAACAGATTTAGTTAAATATTTCAGTTGTCTAATCCAGTACATGTTTTTTCTCCTTGAAATAAAAGGTTGGATGAGAATTTCACATGATACTTGTTTGTGGTTTGATATAGTTTAGATTTTGCACTGTTAAAAAGTGTTACATTTTTATTGTTTGCTTAACCACAAATATGATAGTTTGTTTTACAGAATGTAACTCTTGCATGTCTCTCTCTGTACATGCCATTTGTTGTATCAGTTGATGTTTCAAGTACTTTAATAATTAATACATTTCTTTCCTCAGAAAAAAAGGGTGTCTTTCTACAAACGGGCACAAATACTTGTGGCTGATACATGGAGTGTATTAGAAGGCAAAGGAGATGGCTCTTTCGAAGACATTTCTAGTCTGACTATATTTGCTGACTATCGGATTCCCCAAGTTCTTGTTCACCTAAAAGCAATGAAGTATTCTGAGGAACTAATGAAGAAACTACATGAAGGTTTGTTCCTCCCTTACTAATATCAACTAATCTTACCTCTTGATACTGTAGACTTAAAGCTGTTTTTACAGTGTAATGTTTTGTCCATGTAAGGGTTATGTGTAATTTTATTTTTCTCCACTGAATAAGGACTGCTTACTTTGTGATAAGGTAACAGGAAGGAACTTTAACAGTGATCCTGAATGACATCTTAAGGTTATGCTTTTAGAAAAGTAACAGTTCCTTGGCTTAAACATTGGTAAGGGAAGGATTAAAGAAACTCTAAGATCTAAATTTCTGAAGAGCTGCTTTTGCTAAAACCACACTTCAGCATAAGTATAGTTATGATTTTTGAAGTTTAGATAAAAGAAGCAACTATTTTGTCATTAGTTGAAAGATTATGTAAATGGGGATTCCTCATTATCTGTACTGAACTGCTGGTGACTAGGTATTATTAAGCATCCATTAAAAAAGAATTGCTTGAAGTCAACTTCATCATACTCCAGTCTTCCTTCTAAGCATGGTTCCATCTTCTGGTACTATGAACATCAGTGAATAAAAACATAAACCAACCCTTTATCTACTGTAAAATGACTCTGTCTAGAGGTAGGGCTGGTGTTATGCAATTTTAGAATTACACAGTAAGATGAACAGATTAATAAAATTATCCATGGATCGTAATAGGATGGCCACATATATATATGCCAATACACGTGTGTATTAAATAGATTATGTAGTCAATTTATCTTTTCCATGAAACCTAGTTAAGGACATTCCAAGTCACTCAAACAAATGAGTCCTTTTTCATTTATATATATATATATATATATATATGTAACTTTCTTGATGGTCTTAGTTTTATTTTGGATTTGGGGGGGGGGGGCAGTGGAAGAAGGGATTGTTTTTGGTTTTGTTTTTTTTTAATTTTATTTTTTTACTTTTAATCTTGAATAGAATTATCCTGGCAGAAAATACATGGCACTGAAATTATATTTTACTATCCTCTTTGTATCCACAAGCAAAGAAATAGTCATATGATGTGCAGTATAACCCAAACACCTTCTCTTAAACAACTTTCTTAAAATACAGGATGCTGTTTTAACTGAATGAGGTGTGAACTTATATGTGCGTATGATAAAACTAGTTACTAGAAAATGCATAGCAACACTGTTAGCAGTTGCAGTGTATTAGCTGTGAAAACTGCCATCCTTGTTTAGGATAAATGTGAAGGGGAGGGGGGTAAGGCAAATTCAGGCCATCCTGGGTCTTCTCTCTCTTGCATGTAAATGTATTGCTGTCTCTTTGTGTCCTGCAGGAACAGTTTTCCAGTCTGGAGATAAAGAGGAGGTAGAGATCCGTGGCTGTTCCATTTGGTGTTGTGCTCTGATTTGTAAGCACCTGCTGGAGCACTATGAGAAGAAGGGTCAGGACATGCGTGACAAGATCAACGCGGTTTTACTCGACTACTATCTTTGGGACTATGCCCGGGAACACCAGGAGGAGATGAAACACATCCCCTTCCACCAAGTGCGATCTATCTATTACTAAGTTCAGCCCGATGGCTGTTGTGTTGATGCATTATTGGTTGAATTATGGGTACTTGTTTTGCGGGGTGGTTTGTCACATACTAATTTGGAACGGGCTAAATGAAATGCTCATTTCCTGATGATGAATTAATAACTTGCCTTTTTATTTTATTTCCTTGAATCTCTCTTGCTGTGACTGGAATTCGTTGTGCAGCCCTTTCTCGCAGCCCCTGTCTCTGCAGGGCTTATCGCTCCTGTTTCCAGTTCCGTGTTTGTGTACGTACCGCTGAAGGTACCGCTTTGTTTCTTGAATAAACCCTGCAGTCATATAAATAGCGTGGACACCTCTCCGTTTTCTGGGCGGGTGCAGGCCGTCGGCAAACGCTGCGGTGCGTTCCATCGGGGCGGGGGAGGCTCTTCCTCGCCGCTGCGGGGCGCTGTGGGCGCCGGGCGGCGCTGCCGTTGCCTAGCGAGGCGCCGTAAACAACGGAGAGACCGTGGCGGCAGCTGACCCGCCGGGCCCCAGCGCGGCCAGTCCTGCCGTGCTCCTCCTCCCCGGACCCTCCGAGGCGGCCAGCGGCGCGGAACTCGGGGGATGGCCTGGTGGGGGGACTACGGGACGCTCCGCTGCCCGAGCGGCTCCCGAGACCCAGGCGTGATCCCGTTCCTGGCTCCTCTCAGGTTTGGGGTGAAAGATGGGCTTTGAGACACGGCAAAAGTGGAAAGCGCACAGGCCCCCTCGCAAAATACCGCTGCCAGCAAAAAGAAAAAGCCTTCCGGCACATCTGCTCCTGCTTCTGGCAGCAGGGAGCGTGCGGTGGCGCTCTGGGGCTATTTAATACTCAACATGCTTTTATACACTAGCGAATAGGTTTGCCCTCTCTCCTTACCCTTTATCTCCCCCATCTCTCTTCCCCCACACCCCACTCCCCCTCTTGACTTGGTTTAATTTGTTGTTTCATTTTGGGATGTTTTAGCGTAATTTTAAAAGAGGGAAATGTGTTAGCATGTTGCAGCAGAGCTTGCTAGAGGATAAAGAGAATGCACCTGGATAAATAAAACCAGAAATCAATCGAAGTGTGTTTTGAATCAGTACTAAGTATATAAGGCTGTTTCTGAGCATCTGGTCCTTTATGAGACGAGCCTGATTTCAGTCTCATGCTTTGCTTGTTTTTCTTCGGCTCTGACAATAAAATGGGCCTTCCTCCAACTTCAGATAGTTTCTCAGCTCTGGATGGTAAAGCCTTTGAACTAAATGGAATAAAATAAAATGCAGAAACTCTTCTCACGGCAACCACAAGACAGCAACGGTTCAAAGCTGTTTGTTTTCAACCAACTTGAATGTGGGTCTTAGCTGATGAGTTCTGCCAGTTTGATAATAACAGCTTTCTTGAGGGCAACCAGCATGTGGGAGTTCAGCAATCAGGAGTTCCGTAAACTTGTCCTTGCACTGCAGGGATGCTTAGAATTAGAGAAAGAAAATGTGCTGGGATCCAGCAGTGGCCATGAGGGGTTTTGAATGTTCATGCAAGGGAGCTGTAAAGAAAGGCTGTTCCTTGATGTTTACAGTTATGCTGCCCTACAGTGCTTATGTTGTGAGAATGAATATGCAGGGAGCAGCATAAGGAACCATGGTTGCTAAAATGTATCATTAATAAAAAATAATGGAATATGTTTTGAAATGCAGATTAAATTCAGAGAAATGCTTTATACGTAATAATTAGATACTTTCAAAATCACACCTCCTGTGTAGGCAACACAGTTCCTTTGTGTTTGACAGTTAAAAACGCTTGGCATTTCATATGTGGAAGAGGTTTTTAAAGCATGCTTTTATATCAGGTGCTTTTCAAGAGTGTAATGGTGCTTATATATTTTTTAGGAAATGACGACTTAATGCTTTGGCAGGAAACTTATTTAGTATAGAACATGAAAAAGCTTTTCTTCTGTGCTGCAGACAGCTGTGAATGACATGAACACAGGAGTGGTAACAGATTTCCTGATGAGTGTGTGAACCTACCAAGTGGGGAGCATAGGGATGGAGTCTGGCATGGAGGAGATCCCAGTTAAAGTCGCAGTTCGAATCAGACCTCTGCTTTCCAAAGAAGTACTTCATAACCATCAAGTGTGTGTGAGATTAGTCCCAAATACACAACAGATTATCATTGGGAAGGACCGTGTCTTCACTTTTGATTTTGTATTTGGCAAAAACTCAACTCAAGAAGAAGTGTACACTGTTTGCATTAAGCCTCTTCTAGTGTCATTGACGGAAGGATACAATGCTACAGTGTTTGCATATGGACAGACAGGCTCTGGGAAGACTTACACCATTGGAGGTGGCCACACTGGTAGGTTGTAGAAAGATTTTATTTTCACTGATGAACAGTGTAGTTGTGCAGCGTAAATATTAAATGTATAGCAGATGATGCTGCAAAATTTTAAGGTAGAATAAAAAGAAAGGTAGAGTAAACCAACAAGTTTCTAATGTTCATGTGATAATTGAACTGTTCTAAAAAATTCTCCATAAATTAGGCTTATCTAAGAAAAAAAAAATTATAAAGCTCTTTGGCTCATTGCCCATTTTTAACATGCAGTTTAAACTCGAATTTCTTCCTGAAATGCAGTGTTTTGGAGATTCTTGCTACATTTATCTTACCTCGAAAATGTCTGCATTAGGCAAGCAATTGTTTACTTCCTCAATCTGGTTTTGTTTTTTGTTTTTTTCTTTAAGAAATTTCTATGACAACATAGAAATACATGATTCAAGTCTTTCAAATGGATATAAATAGATGATTCTAAATATCTTGGTAGTTATTAAAATCTTTATTTTAATGGAATTATTTAGGTTGGGAAAGACCCTTAAGGTTATCAAGTTCAACCATCAACATAGCATCACCAAGCTCACCACTAAACCATGGCCCAAAGCATTACATTTACACATCTTTTACATACCTCCAGGGATGGTGACCAGTCACTTCTCTGGGCTGCCTGTTCTAATGCCCAGTCATCCTTTTGGTGAAGACGTCTTTCCTAGTACCCAGTCTAAGCCTCCCCTGCTGCACCTTGAGGCCATTTCCTATTGTCCTTTCTTGTGTTACTTGGGAAAAGAGACCAGTCTGCACCTCAGTACAACCTCCTTTCAGGTAGTTGTAGAGGGCAATAAGGTCTCCCTGAGCCTTCTCTTTTCCAGACTAAACAACCCCAGTTCCCTCAGGCAATCATACTGAGTATGAATCAGGAAGTCTATACCCTAGTAGATTTAAAATAGACTCCATATTTCTCATATCTTCCATGACCGTGACACTATGCGATTTAAAACTTAACTATGAATCCTATTGATGGATGCAAATATTCTGAACCTCATAAAAACAAATGTTTACAAAAATCCTTAGGAACACTGAGCTTTTCAAGTTCCTCAGTATGCTGAGCGGCAAATGTTACAGACTACTCTCAGTCTTCAGTCTTCTGTGATTTATGTGGGAAAATGACTGAAAGCTCCTGTGGCATCTTTGCTTATATTTTAGCATCAGTTGCAGAGGATGAAGAGGGCATGATCCCACGCGCTATTCAGGAATTATTTCAGCATATTTCTGAAAACCGTAACATTGACTTCCATGTGAAAGTGTCTTATATAGAGGTTTACAAGGAAGAACTTCGAGATTTACTGGATTTGGAGAACTCTGTAAAAGAACTACATATCCGAGAAGATGAAAGCGGAAATACAGGTAGGATTTCAGCTCTAAAATTTGGTGTACTGGGCTTCAGACATGTGCCCAAGTTATTCTTGCCTTCTCTTGAAAAAGCTTATTCATTATTAATACTAGAAAAAACTATTTTCAATGTATAACCTCTGTTTAGCTGATTTGGAGCAATTTGGGGGCCTTGATGCCTGTGAACAATATATATGTTCCGTCAGAAGTGGCAACAAATTATAAAACAGAAATGCAGTATTGCTCCTGCAGATTCTGTCTATAAACACAATAGTGTGACTGTTTGCTTGAGTAAGTATTTTATGGTTAAAACTTTGTTTCTCACGTCAAAATTATAATTGTTAAGCTGCTTATACTCTAAATATCAGACCTCCCTTTCACTTTGAAATGACAGCAATTCACTGAGAGTAAGCATCCGGTATTTTCTGGGAGTTTTGAAATTAACACTTATCCTGTAGTTCTTCTGTCCACCATATGAAAATGCAAGTAAAATCCACAACAGAGAAATTTTATTCTGAACTGTATGTTTTTTTGCCTGTTTCCACACATCATTCCACACACACACATTTATTCTTTACATTCTAATTGTTGTGTTTGCTCTATGAATATAATATTAATATATTGTTGTATTGAGCTGGCATGGTTTTCTTATTTGTGGCTGGAGGAGGGCACTAATTTAGCATGAATCCTGTGGACAGTATCATTGCTTCATAAGAATCCCAAAGTATATATTTTAAATTGTTTCTCTCCTTCAGTACAGCTGGAGTCAGCTTCAGTCATTTTTCCATCCTTCATTAAACCAAAGGACAAAAATATACTTGGTAGAGTACTTGGTAGAAATACATTTCAGATTATTGGATTACTAATAGATAACTGTCCAAAAGGCACAGCTACACAAGCTACATAGAAATTCTGTTCTTACTATAGTGTAGGAATCATCTCTACTACATACTTGTTTATTTTTAGTCTTGATTTTGTTTTGTTTTGTTTTTAAACTGGGAGAATATCCTGTGAGCTGATTTTGCTCATGCTTTTCCTAGATAGCACTAGGCTGCAAATTGCATGTGGATATAGCAGTGTGTGAGCAAAGCTGTGTACTGTTTTTAAGATGCTGTTTTAAATACTATGACACAGTATGTCCATACATTAAATATCTGCAGGTTTCAGATTTGTTTGTACCTTATGCTTTTCACAGGTTGTCTTATTTTTCCATACCTATATGCTGTAACCCCACAATAATGCAGGCTTGTAGGTTTCTCTAATACGTGCGTATAGTTTGACCTTTCCTAACTGCTGTAAAATATTGCTGAGGAGTTTAAAATTAATCAAATTATTCTAACTTACTTTGGTTTGGTGTTTGAAGTGATTGTTGGTGCTAAGGAATTCCAAGTAAAATGTGCAGGTGAAGTTATGAGCCTGTTGGAAAACGGCAATGCAGCTCGTCACACAGGAACAACACAAATAAATGAGCACTCTAGTCAATCTCACGCCATTTTTACCATCCGTATTTGTCAGAAATGGTCTGCAGAGTCTCAGAAAAGTACTGATGCTGCACAGAATTCATCTTGGAAATCAGCTGACATGACTGCTTCGAAGTTTCATTTTGTGGATTTGGCAGGGTCAGGGAAGGTGACAAAGACTGGAAATACTGGTGCATGCTTCAAAGAATCAATTCAGATAAATAGTGGTCTGTTAGCCTTGGAAAATGTCATCAGTGCCCTTGGAGACCCAAAAAGGAAAAGTGTACATGTTCCATACAGGGATGCTAAAATAACTCGTATTTTGAAAGACTCACTTGGAGGAAATGCCAGGACTGTCATGATAACATGTATAAGTCCATCCTCATCAGACTTTGATGAATCTTTAAATTCCCTCAAATATGCCAACAGAGCAAAAAACATTAGAAATAAAGCAGTTGCAAATTGCAACCGTGATCAAGACCGGGTTGGTGAAAGGGAACTTGAAATCAGATTGCTTCAAGAAGCTTTGCAGAACCAGCAAGTCAACAATCAATGTTTGCATGACTTAAATCAAGAAAAAAATCATATCATTTCACTTGAGGAGCAGCTCGCTCGGCTTCAGGTTCAATATTTCAATTATAGAAATTGTGCAGATGAAGCCTTCCTATTTCTAGTTGATTTGAATGATAATATTAGTTTAAAAAGAAGTCAGCGGGACAGGTTGCAGAGCTGGATCACTATGGTACAGGAAGTGAGGAAGGAAGATCTCATGAGGCAGGAAGCTGACACAGGAACGGAGACCAGCCAAATGTCACAACATACCACAATTATTCAGCCAAAGCAGGAACTAAAGAAATGCCAGGTATTTATTGAAAAATTGATCATTTAATGTAATGGGTTTAAACTTAAAGAGGGGAAGTTCAGGTTAGGTATAAGGATATCTGAATGGGGCCTATAGGGATGCTGGGGAGGGACTCTTTATTAGCTACTGTAGTGAGAGGACAAGGAGTAATGGGTTCAAACTTAAACAGGGGAAGTTTAGATTGGATATGAGGAAGAAATT
>JANRGW010043372.1:22556-85341 GCA_024733675.1 Psilopsiagon aymara | reverse complement strand
CACCCCCAAGTCCTTCTCCGCAGGGCTGCTCTGAATCTCTTCTCTGCCCAACCTGGAGCTGTGCCTGGGGTTGCTCCAACCCAGGTGTAGGACCTTGCACTTGGCACGGTCAAACTTCATCAGGTTGGCATCAGCTCACCACACAAGTGTGTCAAGGTCCCTCTGGATGCCATTCCTTCCCTCCAGTGTACCAACCAAACCACCCAGCTTGGTGTCATTTGCAAACTTGCTGAGGGCGCACTCAATCCCACTGTCCATGTCACCAACAAAGGTGTTAAACAAGACTGGTTCCAACACCAATCCCTGAGGGACACCACTCGTTACTGGCCTCCAGCTGAACATTGAGCTATTGAGCACAACCCTTTGATGCAGCCATCCAGCCAGTTCTTTACGTTAAAAAAAACAAATGAACGAAAAACTCAAACAAACAAAGCCCAAAACACACCACCACCAAAACAAAACAAAGGCCACAAAAAAAAAAAAAAAAAAAAAGAAACAAACCCTGTAAACACCTTTCCTTTCCCTACCAGGATCTTTTGAGATGTCCCAGCTGAAGCCATGGGAGTCAGCGCTACACTGTTGTGTAGATAATTTGGTTTTTACTATGCTAAAATGTATTTCAGGAAACAAGTCTAATGGAGTATTTTTTAATGTCATTTGTTTTTCTGCACTCTCTGCTGTTGTTCAGTCTCCTGGCTGTTCTTTATTTTACCGTTAGCATTCTGATTGTTGAAGTTGGTTGTGTGCAGATGTGGTCACCACTGAGTGGGCTCTGAACATGGCCCTGCCACTGGCTTCCAGTTTCCCTTCTGCCTGCAAGACTGTGCCCAGCTCCAGAGGAAAAAGTTCATTTTCCTTGTAGGCTTTGCCCAAGTGTTAATGCAGCGTCCGGGTGTCCTCTGTCCTTGGCAAATCTCCCTCCCAGTGTCCTCAATTGCCTTAATGTGTGAAACATTACTGTATGCAGGTCAGTACTCTGCTTTACATGTGTCATGTAAGAAACCTCTGTTACTCGTGTATTCTATTCACAGAAAAGAGTGGCTTTAAATGCAGCTACTATTACATGCAAAATTACATGGCGTATTTCAAAATCAGTAATTATTAAAAAGGATTTGCTTCTGCTGTTACTGCATTTGGAACTTGATAGATATTCTGAACAGTTACTACTGTAAGCAAATAATACTGTTACACTGTAAAGCACTAACATCTTTCAACCCCTTCAGATTGAAAGTAGGACTATTTTAAACATACCAATAGCAGCATATGAATTAGATTCAACTGGGATTAAAATGCAGGAGAAAAGAACAGTAAAGAACAGGAATAATAAGAAGTAAAATATCATTAAATCCCTCTGTTACAAATGTATCTTTTTAATGCCATTTAGTTCTGCACTTTCTTGTTTGTTATTTTCTTAATTTATTTAAGCTTAAGGAACAGTCCTAAAGTTCAGGGACAATTTGGAAAGAGGAAACATTAAGGTCAGTATTAGGAAGGTAACTGAAATGAGCAGGTTTTGGGGGAAGATTTTAAGCTCCTAAGTGAAGCAAAAACACAAGCGAAGTTGAGCTGTCTGTCTAGGCCAGCATAAGGAAAGCCTTGGAGACACCCAGGGAAGGAGACGACCATAAGCAGAAAAAGAAAGCTGACGCATTAGAAGAAAAAATGAAGATGAGATTCTTCGGGGGTCAAGTTGACTAGGACTTGGAGAATAAAGAATTTGAATTTAATTTGAAAATAAATCATGTGTTCACCAGAGAACTAAGCAGAATGTATAAATTAGACATTCATTATACTAGAAAAGAAATAATTATAAACTAATGAGTTTCAGGGGTAAAGAGCTTAGATTTGTGTTGGCACTTGTGCAGTTGTGCATCTCCGTTAGATTCAGTTCTCTCTTCAGGCCCTACATTTGTGAGAGTTGTACATATCTGCAGTAAAAACAGTCCAAGAATTTCTTCCAGTCTAAAGGAAATTATCTAGAATATACCTTTTATTTGTAGGTACATATATGTAAGTTTATGCAGTCTGTATCCCATAGTAAAGGAGAGAACACACTGAGCAGAAACAGTATAAATGTCTCAGCAGTGTTTACCACTCAGCCTGTAGCTTATCTCCTCACTCATCAGTGGGGATAGTTAAGTGATCTATATCAAATTCCTTTTACAGCTGTCAATACCTGCAAGCATATAATCAGAGAGGTAAGATTTCTTGTATGCAGATGCCCGCATCGTTAAAAGGACTCCTCTAAGTGGCATAATCAGAACAACAAATGAAGAGTGAACAAGCATGGAAATAGAATTACTTTCCTGCCCCTTGAAAGGAGGCAGTAGCAGGCTGCATTGATTTAGTTTCTCCTGCAGCTGACTATGCTGAACTTCCTCTGAATATAGAAAAAGGGCATTTTAATCCCCCAAAAAATCCATCTGGCATCTTCCCTTAACATTAAACACACACACACAAAGAAAAAGAGGGGGAATTGTCCAGAAATATTTATATCTGACTATAGAATCCTACAGAAATTTCAACCACCTGTGAGAGGTGCACTGTTCAGGTTAACCATATCTGCCCATTCTTGCAACTCATAGCAGAACAGAGTTGTCTGTACCTTGAATTTCACTGTCACTTCATGTTTCTTCCTTACTAGTCTGAAGTGATTTAAATCTGCTTAAAATTTGTGTATGGTTGGATGTTGCTTGAAATGAGCTACAGTATAAGTAGACAAGAGAAACTGACAGTTGAACACATACAGTAATCAGTAAGGGCAGGATTTAATTGCAGCTAATTTGTACTGGTTGAGCACCTCTCTGTGTAAAAAATATTTTATACTCCATATTATTTTTAATGTTTTGGACAATCAACATATGGTAAAACTTAACAGTGTAGCCATTTAATCTAGCACAGATTTGGCCTGTCTCTTCTCTCTTTGTCAGAAGCTTTTATTCCTTTCTATATGGAAAACAGTTTAAGAAATGCAAATCTGGATACAGACTTTGGTCTTACTAATTATTTAGTTTTGAGGATGCATTAAGGGCCACCATATGAAATGCTGAATTCTCTTTGTTCCCAAAATCTTATTTTTAGCTGAGAAATTCAGGAAACTTGCTGAAGCTGTATTGCAGTGTGAGGGAATGCATATGGCTTATGACAGACTTTAAAGGCAAAGAACTTAGATTTTGTGTTAGAAGATGTGCATTCATGTGTCTTATTTAGATATACTTCTCTTCAGTTACCACATTTTACAACAGTAATTTATGACTGAGTGAATGTATATTGGTGATTCCCCTTCTTTGTTCATAAGTATAAATATCTTTCTGCTTATCATTCCTTTTTGATTTCTATAAAACTTTGAAGCATTAGCTTTTATTATTTGGTCTTCTGGTAACACCTAGGAAAAAAAAGGAAACAAACCAAACCCAGAATTCTGCTATGCTGGAAACAATGTGTGATATAATATTTGCCATTCTTAAAAAGTATGACCTACAGTAGAGATTACTTCTCAGTTGCAGGAAAGGCTTTTGGTTCTCACAAATGCAGAAATGTTAAGAAAACTTTGGCTGGAAAAGCTTACATTCTGGGAAGTGAAAGCTCAGGTTGGTTCTGCTTGACAAAATTTCAGAAATTGCTTCTTCCAACAATTACCTTGATTGGAAAAGGTAAAAATTTCTGCAGTCTTCGTGCTTAGGTTTGGGGAGGGTTAACTTTATCATTGTTGCAAAATGTCTGCTTTGGAATACTATTAATCCACAATGTAAATAGTGATATATCTTGTCTCACGAAATGACGTAAAAGCTTGAGTGCATTCCATGTGTCCAAATTTCAAGAAATCTGGCCTGTTAGGTCATTGAAAGTGCTTACTTTGTAGTTATGGAGTCTGCCAATGCTTGTTATAATAGAGGGAGTATCTATACTGCTTTAACTGTGTCAGACTAGTCAAAGAAACACTTGCCTTAAAGATTAAGAAAGTCAGCTTAAGTAAAATTAATTTATTTTCCTGAGTAGTGTAATCATTTGTAGTCACTAGAATATGCATTCTCAGTGATACTGTGCTGGCCTGATTGTTATGCTCAGATCACTATGAGTCTTTTTAAATGCTTTCAAGTCAGGAAGAAACTTAATCTCTCTTCAGCGTTACTTCCATTGTTTTTATTCTGGTGCTGTTCAATTGCGATTCTGTTTGCACTCAGAAATCTTTTTTTAAAAATTGTCTGTGATTTACAGTGTTTGTCCCTGTAGTCTTTCTGTGAATCTTCTTTTCTCTGTGTCTTTTTGACAGTGGAGAAATAATTCAGTTACTCTTTGTAAAGGCACAGCCTCTAGCCAGAATCTTTAGAAATACTGATGCAGAAAATTAGAAAAATGACAGTATTTTAAAATAAATTCTTGGCTCTTTTCATTTTCTGGGTATCCTTAAAATAAAAATATTATTTTATTAAAATAATCCTTTGTGCTTGAAGATGAGCCTTTTAACTCTCTTGACTTGCCTCTGTGCAGATCACACATGGCCATAGCCCCTGATGATACCCAAAGTCTTTGCAATGTTTCCTATTATCTGGTTGCCAGAGCCTGCGCCAGCTTTGCTAAAGAGCCTGCTTGCTCCTGTAGCTGTAGCACAGAGGATTCAGCGCCAGCATGAAGAGCTGGAACACTCTTGAAGGTGTTGACTAGCCTGAACTCTGTAAATTATTTTCTCTGCAGATTTTGTCAAATTACATAACTGAATTCTCAGTCTTAAATGCCTAAGCAGGAAAATGAAAAATATCATCAACCTTATTAGAATTTACAGAAACTATAATACAGTGCTATTTTTGTGGTTTTGATTGATGGGAACTCTGGAAACAGATGCTTTGCAGTCAGATCTGTTTTTCCCCCTGTTTCTTTTTATATGTATGTATATATAAAGACTTTTCAGAAAATAGTAGCTGTTGCCATATTTTTATTTTAGAAGTAAAACTCATCCCAGATGCATAAAGTATCCCTATAAAACTGGACTTTAACTCAGCAGACACTCTGTGGGATGTTGGAGGTTCCTGATGCAACAATTTAGAATGAAAGGGAGCACCACACACACACACACACACACACAAACACACACAGACGGGGTATTTATTACTGCTGTTTCTGACAAATCTGTTTTTCAAACCTGTTGAGCTATGAAATCAGAGTCCTTTGAAACTCTCTCAAACCATCCCAAAATCACACCCCAGCTACTTTGACTAAGAAAGTCTCTGAAACAATGTATGGCTCAACTGTTTTGAGCCCAGAGCTGTGATCTGTACTACTATTGGCCATACAATTTCTGGATGCTTAAGGGGGCAGCTGACACAGGGTGAGACATACCTGAGCTATTAAGCATTTTAGCCCCCCAAACGAGATGGGCTGCATCCAGTTCCCTAGTGAGACTGGTCCTTGGAATTGTCTGATTGCAGAGCTGTACTTGGGGCATGGCTTGGGAGAATGGGGGTCAGAACAGGTCAAAAAGCATGCCAAGGATGGTATTCATGGCTTAGCGTCATGGAAAATCACATTCTCAGGCACTCACTAATTTATCAGTGTAGGTGAAGGCTGATAGAATTGGTAAAAATGATACTGTCATCATATCCTTCTCAGTAATGGACTCCCTATATTTTTTGTATCTATAAACATAGAAGTGCTTCTAGCATTCCTGTCTTAGTGATATTAATGAAGCCAGAGACTGTAGAAGGGAGGGTAGGAACCTCTGACATTCACCTAAAATCGAAGATCGTTTCACCTGCTGGCCACAGTTCTGCCTTCAGGTAGCAACATAAGCCCTATGCTGTAAACTGTTCTCTAGAAAGTATTTCAAAGACATCCCAAAGTCCTGTTTTCTCTCCCATTTTTTTTTCAGTCCACTGTCTTATGGCACAAGAAGAGCCCTGGGAATTGCAGTAGAGAAGTTGTGAATGCCCCATCCCTGGCGGTGTTCAAGTCCAGGTTGGACAGAGCCTTGGGTGGCATGGTTTAGTGGGAGGTGTCCCTGCCCATGGCAAGGGAGTTGGAAGTAGATGATCTTAAGGTCCTTTCCAACCCTAACTATTCTATGATTCTGTGTCATCCAGAAGGCTTTCTCATAAAAGGCAAGGCCTCTCTACTAAAAATCCTGTAATACTATGGTATCTGTCATATATTTTTCCCCAGTCTCAGAGCTGAAATTATCTATGTTTTGTCCCAGAAAAATGAAAAATCCATCTCTAATGGATGGAATAAAATGTTTGAAATAACAGAAGTAAAATTTATTATGCATTGTAACATTATGCTAGTATCAAAATGTCTAGTCAGGAATAGATCCATATGGTGTTTGATACTTGCAAGTTATTGTATGAAGAATTGATGATCTAGGAAGAAAACAGAGGTGAGTGTTCAAAAACAAGATGCACTGCCTTCTGCCTAGTCAAATCAAATTAACAGGCAATTTTAGAAGAAATAGAGTAGTACCAGATCATCATACCTTAGGTAAACAGGAAAGGGCTTTATCTGTTTACTGTTTTTTTGTAGTCCCACATCTGTCTACTGATGTTTGCAAAATGAGCACTGTGTGTTGAAAGTAACACATAAAATGGTGATTAACTTAGAATTCAGTTTATAATTCTCATGTGGTACTGTAAATAGTTTGGTATCCTAAAAATAATGCCCACATCCCACCTAGGTGAAGTGCAATTGTATGACAGAAAAGATTCTGTTCTGTAGCTTGTACAGTAACAAAATTTTGAAAGCCTTTATCCCGTAAAAGCCTATGTCCTTGGAATACCTTGCTGCCCTCGATCTCTGCGTGTATGTCTGCATGGGAGTACTCAAGGACTACACACAAGGAACTGTTGTTAACAAAATATTTAACAAAATACTGAAGTTAAACTGGAAGACAAAATGCAGTTTCTGTTGGAAAAGTTAGCGATCCATATGGAAGTTTGAATTATTGGTAAACTGTGCGTGAAAGACTGCAGCGAGTTTGAAAATTCTGTAGGTCATTGGTCAGAGAGAGAAAAGTCTGTCATGTTGGAAAACTACCAGCGAGTGATACAGCAAGAAAGTCTTAATTGCAAAAGAGTATAAAGTTTGGGAGGATGGGTGTAAGTATTCAGGTTGTTTAGATAATTTTAGTTTCAGGGAAGAAGATGTAGCATTTCTAATTAGGGGATGTGTGTGAAAAGGCTGCTGAAGTGTAGTGTTTCTTCAGTTCATCCAATGCAGTCTCACACTGTGATGGTACTTCTGTGTATTTATTTAAATAATTCAGAATGCCAATTTGATTATGTCTGCCATTTTCAAAATTGACTGTAAAAATACTGCAAAAAATCTGCATGAGAAATTTGCTGCAGGGAAAAATGCTGGTTTTGATTGAAGAATCGTTTTTAGATTAAGTGTGAGATTGGCTCTTTTATTGCTTTTCTTCCAATGTGTAGAGCAGCAGTGCTGTGAGGGCTGATGAAGATCTGGCCTTTTCTGTGCTGGGATATGCTGTTCTGAGCTGGTGTAAGTTGTGCAGGCAGAGCAAGGGAAAGCGAAGCATCTAAAGAATACATTTTTACACATGCAGGTGTGGACATGCATGTTTGTTTTTAATGAATAAGTATAAAGTGTGCTGTGAGGGAAATAAGCCCCTGATCTGCTCTTTTTTCATAGAAGCCTTGGAGATCATGAAGGTGAAGGCACTGGAAGGAAGGAAGGAAGGGCAATGGTGATGGCTTGATATCTCACATAAAACAATCCCTGGACAGAATCCAGAATTTTTGATAGACAGAAAGAGGAAGGTAGAGGAATTTTTGTTACAGATTGTTAAGGTTTCAAATGTTACAAGTAGAAAAAAAGAGGCATTGCAGAAAGAAGAATCTGGAAAATACTTCAAGGGCATGGTATCTAAACTATGTGCGATGTGTAAAGGGGACATCTGTAGAAAAGAAGACTAGTAACTGAGTTTTGACCATATTAAGTTGATGACAAGACATGATAGAGAACTGATAAAATAAAAGCTGAATTTAAGGATTTGATTTTTGTGAAGTGAGAGTAGTTGGAAACATAAAATGAGTAAAATTTTTATCTAAACTTCGCTTCCAGTGTGTTTTGATCATGTGCCTAGGTTGCCAGTGGTTTTTTTTAATGTGCATGCTAGTGACAGTGATTACACAAGATACGCTTCATGATTCAGAGTAAATCTTTACAGTTTTATGCCAGAAGAGACTTTAATTGATGTGAAGTATTACATATGTTTGGGCACCAACGTAAGTGGGTGTGTCTGCTTTTACAAATGCTTCTAAGGATGATAATGCCCTGAGCATATTTATTATTATAATTCCTTGATTAGCTTGCTGTTTAGGAAGATTACTGCAGATGCCAGAGCAATATCATAAAGATTGTTTTTTCCTGGGCAAGCTTGATGAAGTGTGATTGGAACATCTACCTTTGAATTCTAATGCCTAACCTGTTGGTGCTGCTCATATATACTACTTGGGAATTCCCTGTATAGTTTGTATCATTACTCCAGCACCTAAATGCCCTGGGAATTACAAAATGTCTCTATATTCCTCTTCTGCAAAACATTTTTACTAGCTTCAGGTCTTTTCTTTTTCATCCCTGCAAGTTTCTAATCATAAAGAATATACTCCTTCCCAGATCTCCTCACAAGGGCTGAAAGTAGGATGAGGAGCCTGAGGACATTTGCCTGCTTGTCTTCACTTGCATTTTAGCTTAAAATTAAAGCCCTTTGTCATTTCACTCTTGCTATAATCTTCACTCTGAAAAGTCTCCAAAGTAGAGAATTCTTTCTCAGTAGCTCTGTGTACGCGGACTGTTAAGGCTACCCTTCAAAACATGCAACTCATCAACTCATTTGCCAGCTACAGCAAGAACCTGAAGACTGGTATTCTTCAGAGACAAAGGTCTGCATGTAGAATCATGCCTGCTAGGTCATCTCAAAATGCACCAAAATTGTTAAAAAGTAGATAAGCAGCCCATGAGGAAAGCTGCAATTGTAATAATTCAGGCAGACCAGAGTGAACTGCATATGAGGATGGCTCTTCCAGAGAGAGGCACAGCTAACCAGTGCTACTTTTGTTGGGTCTCCCATGGAATAGAAGGAAGGGAAAAAATGTACCTAGCTTTATGTGTGGGAATGAATGTGTTACTTTGCACATACATAAATATTAATTAATTTGTAATCATGGTACAGAGGTTCCTCCAGAGCTCACAGTCCACTCTTAGTAGCGGATTCTAATGCTCCAGATAGAGGACACAAAGAAGTACAGATCAGATCTTGTGTTATCAGCACACTCATAAATATTTCCGAATGGCACCATTGATAAGTCCAGTGTCTAGAAAATGGGCTGTTTATTTGCGTAATTTACTTCTCGATCTCCTATCCGCACTTTTACTCTCTGGAGTTTTCTTTAACTCCAGACAGGTCTGCACTTCTTTCTCCAAAGAAGATCTATCAAAAACCTCGAAAAAATGCAAATGAAATGGCTATTACTGTATTGCCAATTTGCATTCATGTTTCTAGTTTCTGCCCCTAATTATTCTTGTATTGAATATGTACCTGGAGTTCTTGATGCCAGCTGAAGTTTTAAAAAGCATTACAAAAATATCCGTAAGAAAAAGAAAAATGGATTCCATAGGATTTCAGTTGAGCAGATTTAGCTTTAGCAATAATGACTGATTTTTTTAAGTGTCTTGGACTATGTAGTGACTTTTGATCAAATTCATTAAAAAACATGATTTAAAACAGGTTTTCAAAGATACTTTAAGGTTTTTTATTGCAGATCTAGATTTAAACTCACACTGAATTTTAATAGTCAACGTATTTTGGCTTGGTTTTTTTTGTGTGTGGAGATGTATGACTTAAGTTGTGAATGCTGTGCTTCAGACTCTCATTCATGCCTTGTTTTTCTCTCCCCTTCCTGGCTCTTCATTTCAGCAATGCCTCAGTTTTTTCTAGTAGGAATTGTAATATCAAGAAAATCTTATTTTCTGCTACTGTTGTGCCCATACTTGGTGGTGAGGACACAGGAATCCTGCCCAGCTGGCTCTGACTGCAATTAGGGCACAGAGTGCTTAATTTTAAGCCATGTCTTGTTCTGTATAAACCATTTCTCTGTTCAGTCCAAAATTTCAAGGATAGTCTTGTAAACACAAATGTGGTCACATAAGGTCGGAAAATTCCAAAGAGTGAGCCTGTGTGCGCAGCTCTTACTGATCCTCTGTTGTTAGCTCACCATGGAAACAAACTATGCTGAAGCTTCATGATATTCAGTTTATGAGAACATGGTGTTATTTGAAATGTAGCAAGGTGTTAGACATGACAGTAATCCGAACTTGGCATGATTTCATAGGAACCACACAATCAAATAAAATAGGGCTGGAGGACATTTCTAAAGATCTTTTCTGTCCCAGAGCAGAATCCCTGCTTTTAATTCCTCCTGAAGATGCTTCTGAAACTGGTCCAGTGACAAAGATTTTGTAGTTCCTACAGAATTTGTAGAAATGTATAATGTTGCACTCTTCCACAATCCCTACCACTGGAAAGTTTTTCTGAAATTGAATGAAATCTCCCTGGATTCAGTTTAAGACTATTCTTGCTTATCCTGCCCATGGTATACAATTAATTTGTTCTGTGCAGAAACTTGATGAAGACTGCTTTTGCTTTAGAGGCTTGTATTTTTTTTATTTTCTGTTTCTATGGTCGAACTTCTGCTATCCCAAGGTTAGATTTTCTCATCATCATCATCATTATTACTGCTTTTCCCTGGTCAGTAGTCACATGGTCCCCCTCTTTGGAATACTCTGGCCCAAGGTGGGCACAGTTTACTAGCTAAGTCTTCAGAAAGTTACATGAAGTGGAAAAAGTACCAGGTTTATATGTATGGCACTTCCGTTTATATGTCCCAGTTTGCTTTTATCATAACATGACAGTATTGATTTATGTCTTTAATACGTCCTCATAATTATATATATTAAATTTGAGACTTGTTTATGTCCTTGTAAGAACTGGATATCAATAATTAGATCTATCAAAATATTTTAAGAGAAATTTTAAATTTATAATATCCAGTGTGAAGCCCAGCCATTCACTTTGTTTTTCTCTGCCGCGTATCAATTGGATATTTCAGTAATGTCTGTTTTTGCCTTCCTCCCATATAGCAGAAGCCTGATATGACTACCTTGATAATATTTCCTTTACTAGTTGTAGTCTCACTTCTGCAGTCTCTGGATATGGAACAATAACTAATCACATTAGTTATTGTTCAAATGAGTGGAATCCTTTCAATCAGTAGCTGTTCAATAAATATGTAATTCCTCATATTTGGATTGTCGGAGAGGGTTTGATTTGTATAATTACTGTAACTTTATTTGTAATTATTGTGGTGCTATGTAGGTACATATTCTTTAACAGGTAGCTATGGTTTCTAGCTTGCAGGTTATTGGGATGAGGAATCTGTGCTTATGATGCTTTGTGTCAATGCTCCTTTACCAGTCACTCCGCCGAATGCTACTTAATTGGAAATAAGTGCTAAAGATAGAGGTATTTATTTTTTGCCTTCTAAACGGCCAAAGCTGTTCTAGGGTAAATACTGTTTTGGTATTTTTTCTTCATGTGTTAATTTACCTCTCTGTATTACTTAACAAAACTAATCAGTCCTCACGCCTTTCCTCACAAATTTTTAGGTTCTATTTTAAGAATCTTGCTGTTGGCCAAACCAGAATGTTTTGAGTGCATGTTTCCTTTTGTTTTATATCTGCCTCACCTCCTGGTTTAGTTTATATCTTGATGATGTTTTTTGTTAATCCTTGGCTTAATAATCTCCTTGCTGATTTCATTGTCTTTAATTTATAAATTTCCCTTTCAGATTTCTATCAGTTAAAACTGCTGCCTTCTAACAGCCTATAATGCTTCCCTAGATACTGTTTCTTTCTCCTCCCACATTTGCTTGCATTTTGATTTTAGTACAAATGGGACCACTCTTGCTTTCATTTGCATCAGTTCCTTTCCTATTTATAAATCATCAAACCAGCTATTATTCCACCTAAGCCAACACGACTTTGTTTCAGACTGCTGTAATTGAAAGTAGGCTTCACAGCCAATAAGTGAATGTCTACAATGGACAGACTTGAAAGAAGGTCTTTTTTTAACCAGTTCCTTTCAAATTAAGGATATGTGCACATTTGTACCATGTATACATTATATAAATGTATAATAATTTTAAGATACTTTTTTATTTCTGGATTCACACATGAGATAGCTGTATTGATTGTTCTTTTCCTGCACATTTAAATGGCTTTTATGTATCTACTGATTATCATGCGAAATAGTTCATGCCAGTTTTCAAATGGTAAATGTACGTGCCACCGTTGCCACAGTCTTCCTGTAAAACTAAGAGTTCAGTTCTTTCATTTAGCTATTTCATGCCCCAGTTTTCTAAAAACAATGCCACACAAAAGAAAATAGCAATGGCAGGACACTTGTGAGCTTGTGGCACTGGTGGTTGATGTGTGTGCTGGATTTATTTTCATTTCATTAATTCAGTTAGTTGCTGCATAATGTAAGTAGTAGAAATGAAGTGTGGTAGATTGCCTGCTGCTGTGTTTACCAAAGGAAAGTTAAGTTCAAGCATGTGGGATGAAAGAAAGATTGTCAGGTTGGAACACAGCTTTGGTGCTGTGGGCCCCATCTCTCCTAATCCTTGACATTTGGATTCTTCACGTGGTCTGAGCTTTATGAACGGCATTTGGGTTTGCTGTTGTAGACCGTGTTACACGTGGTCTGATGTATAGCCCTAATGACCAGTGCAGACTCATGTCTACAGGTGAAGAGCCCTGCATATGCCACTGGGAATTGAAAACAAGTCGTTGTCATGGGTGTTTTGTTTCTCGTTCTTGGTCAGCCAAATAATGGACAGGAAAAATGAAAGGGTTGTTTTTGAAACAGTGTTTATATCCATTAAATTGGGTTATATGCAGAGAAGCGGAATTTGCTTTATAAAATGAAATATGTTAGCTGAAAAGTTATTAGTGCCATGTATTTATTTAGCATCTTTCACATGGGGAAAGTAAGATGCCAAACAAAAAAAAAAAATTGCCAAAATAATTAGAGTGAAAAAAATCTGATAATTAACTATTATTTTTCACAAAACTAGTCTAATTACGAATCAGTCATGGTAAAATGAAAGGTCAATAACTACAGATGCATAATTTCTCTCTGATAGATTGCTGTTTGAAAATAGGTTTATGACAATTATGTGATTAATTTCCTTTTATTAAACAGTATTATGAGACTTCATGTTGCATTCATCAGTTTATTGCTGTTACTTTTTCTCTTCAGTTGCAAATTAATCCTGGATAACATCAGAGCAGAACAGAAGCTCAGGTAGATTGAGGATCTCTTCTAGTATTGTTTGTATTACAAGGAAGACCACAAATCTCAATCAAAATCAGAGCCTCAGTATGCTGAAACTGTAAGAATCAGCCTAAGAAAGCAAACACTCCCCAGAAATATCCAACAAACCAAACAAAACTGACAAAGTGCTTTTAGTCCATGAAAATGAAGGCCAGATCCCGGAAATTCTTATGTTTCTAAAATGAAGCACATGAGGAATATCGGTATGACCATTTGCCACCTAATCCTCAAAGTTCTCTGCCTTTTTATCTTGAAATTCCACAGGCACAAGGTGGTGTCCTGGACAAACACAAATTTTCCCTAGCCTGGGAATACCTGAGCAGGCTGGAGATCCAGGAGCCAGGCAGCGTTCGGCTTCATACAGCACTCAGTGGCCACTGGCTGTTTCTGTTCTGTCTAGCAGCCTGGTGGTAGGAGAACTTGGGACGGTAATACAACATCCAGGGCTATTGCCTCTTCATCTTGGGCATAATTTAATTTCAAATATTTTGTACTATTGTAGGTTTGTGTTCTGCTATTAGGCAGGGTTTCAGAGCACCCTGCAGTTTAGCTGCTGAAATTGTGCACATTGAACATGTGGGCTGTCTGGAGATGCTTATCTAGATGCAGAAGACACAAATCTTTTTTGTTTGAGTGTTTGCATGCTTGGATATTGGGCTAATTGAGTGAAATCTTTCTTAGTGACCATTTAGATTCTTTAGATAATACATTCTTTGAGGTGGGTTCCAACAGCCTTAGCTGTCTGGTGCTTTATTGCCTCTTCTGTAGAAAAACAGTAATAATTGTTCAGTCTACTGCTCCTGGGTGAAATCAGGCTGGTTTTGTGGCTTGGATTTTAGTTATGTACAGGATTTCCTTGGCTTCGTGGGCTCTCCAGTGTGGCACATTTGCACTCAGCCATCAGGTTTTATCTTCTTTGTGTAATGTAGAGACAAGGAGTGTTGTTCACTAAGGAAAATGGGAGCTTGCTTTTCCTGTCAAGTCTCCTGGAGCGACTGCTGTTGGAAAGGAGTTGGATGATCTTAAATTCAAGATTCCTTGAATAGTGCTAAATGCTTCATGGCACCATTTGGAAAGTTTATAAGCTGCTGTGCTGACTGACTGTGATACTCATTAGAGAACTTTCTGGGAAAGCACAGTCAGCCAGAGACTAAGGTTTAGCATCTGAGTGCTGTTAGGAAGCACAGAGCAGTGTTGTCTCAAGTCACCATTCTTTTGAGGATCTTGTACAACTATGGGTAACTTCTTGTTCAGAGCCAGCTGGAGAATGGGCCCATGGAAGGGTGTGAAGGGGCAGAGGGTCTCCTGAAGTCTTCTTTAAAATAAACCAGTACTCAACCAGCTCAGAGCAGTCTTTGGTGTTAAATCCAGCTTAGCATATTGGTATGTTTTGGTTGCATAGTGCTACCAGTGAGATGACTGTTTGACATATTCAGCCATTTGGAACTTATTTTATGTTCAGAAGCTTACTCTGCGTTCAGCAGGACCGTTGAAGTATGCAGTCATTTAAAAAAAAAACTAAAATAGGACTTTGGATTTAGAAAAAGGAAAGAATCTGGTTGTCTTCTGGCAAGATTTTTGGTTCTGGTTATCTGCAAAGTATACACCTCTTGTCAGTATAAATAGGGAGTGCCTGTGTAAACATTCTTGTTTTGCCTGTTCCACATAATAGTTTCTTGTATCACGTTTCTTTTGACCTCACTATCTGAAACCAATTACAGGAGATCCATTTGGGCTGCGCCTATTTTCGTAAGAAGCCCAGGCAGCAGTGTTTTTCTCAGAGATGAATATCAACATCAAATATGCTTCTGAGTGCTTTGTTATTTATGTTTCAGAGAGATTTTGTAGCCTTCAGCTCTCAAGAACGTGTCACGCTGTGCTGTTTATACATTGACAATATTAATGGGTGTAGATGTCATTTTTCATTTTAACGTCTCAAATGCAACAGGCTGATAGGTTAAACATTCCTGATTTTAAAGGAATTATATGAGTGACATCTGTTTCCTAAAAATATGCATCTATTTACTTCTTTAAAAAGAAAGTAATAAGGTTACCATCTTTTAGTGACAGCTTTCACTTTAATTAGATAAAACTTTAAAAATTATTTTAAGGCATGCTTAAATTAAATGCAAGGGGTTGGAATACAAAATTAAAGCAAGTTGTATCTCACAGGATTATCTCCAACAAATTGCAAAATCTACCATAATTTATCAACTTTAATAGGGTCAGTTATATGCAATTAATTTCATTTGTGTTCTGCTTACGTTTTAGCTATACCAAAGCAGCACAGTAAATATTAAGAAGCAGTGTTCCTAATGAATATTTTACTAGAAGACACACTGAGTTCTGGAAACCATATGCCCAAATGTCCTGCTTATGCAGTCGTTACTTAAAGCGCTACAATAATTTTCATTTGCATTATTAAATAATTTCTAATCCTCAGTGCTTTTTATTGCTTTTGTCTACGTTGACTTTTTTGTAGAGTTTTACTAATTTAGATAACTTAATCAAAGAAAAGCGCCTAGTAGATTTGAAACAAATGTTACTGGTAACTAGGTAGGAGTTCGACTGCTTTAGACTCTGCTCTTACTGTTAACCTGAGGTAGGACTCAACATCATTTTGATCTGCCAGATTTATACATGTCTTTTAGTTTGTCTTCATTGAACTGTTTTTCGACCATGAGTTATTAACAAATTATTCCACTGAAATTGATAAGTGGGATGGGTGTTTACTTGAAGTGTACATGTTAAAGTAGGAATTTTGAAAGGCACTTTCAGGTTGTCAGTTTGTTTTGCAAAGCAACAAATGAATTGGTAGAACTAAATGTTTTATAGTAACATAATCTTCACTTATGAATAATGTCAGTAATAATCCTTTGAAATTAACAGTGTGTTTCTGGGAGGTTGTTTACTTGAGTAGCAGAATCTCAAGCAGCACACTGGGACGAAAAAGTACCATATGACAACTGCTGTAAGAACAAAGGCTGACAGTGATTTCTCCTTATGAGTTTTAAATCATCTCTGATCTCTTGAAATTGTTTTCTATTCTTCTTCTATCTCCTGTGTTTACAATAATCTAAACTGCCACAATAAGATCACTGAAGTATTCAGGTAGTCATCATTTATAAGACATTCTGTATTACAAGATAAGCCTTTACTCCTTTAAAGATATCCCAGCCAGCACATATGAATCAAAATAGTTTAAGTAGAGGAGTCTTTTATGCAAACATACCCTGTTGTGCTGCCTTGCTTTTTCATAAAGTGTGACTCTTTCCGTAGTTAGTGATAGGATGTCATGCTTTCTGAGGCTGATTCCACTGGAGTATGCTAGCCACAATTTGAAATTGTACTTTTGAGCCTCAACCTAAGCTGCAGCAGGCCATAATTCTCTAATTTTCAAGTACTGTAAATGTAGAGCTTTCCCAGATGCATACTTGCTTGTTTTACTGCATTGACATATGATGACTTTGCTGCTAAGGAAGATGAGGACCCTAAAACAACTTCCTGAGTATACACCAGCATTACACCATTACAATTTCTTTCCCAGATAAAGGCCATGTAATGAATTTTCTGTGTCTGCCACAAATGAAAAATAGTGATCTTAGTGGTTTTTCCTGTTTTCCATAACTCCAGAGCTCTTCTCTGGTTCTTGTAGCGGTATCACCCTTGGCGGTGAGGTTCATTTTCCCCGTGAATTCAGAAGTGCAGTCATTCTCTCATTTCGATTCAAGTTCCCTTTTTGGAGAGCTCTAAAGATTGGCAAGGATTATAAATTTGCCATAGATCTTCTGTTCAGGCATTTAATCCATGTTTTGTTGTTAAGCAACTGCAAGATGTTGGGACCAAATCTTGATGTCCCTGAACTCAAATGATAGGTTTATTTCTGATCTCAGACAGAGCAGGATTGTCTTAGGATCTGCCCAAGGATTGCTAGTGCAGAAGAGATTATGCTATTCACATAGGAAACAGGGCATCCAGTGGTTCCTTGGTAACAAAATTTTTCAAGTGCACTTTGAAATATGTTAACTTTTATTTACTTTTGGCAGAGAGCAGCTAGTTCTATGCGTCTTGTTGCTTAGGTTCAGAGGAATGTGCAGTCTTTGTAAAGCTGACCTGTAATTACTTGAGAATTTGATGAAACAATATGGGGATTGTTGTGGGAATGTCTCCAAATGTTAAAAGTCTCCACTGCAAACTTTGCACCAGAGCCTTCTGTGGGGAGACGAATCAATGTTGTTAGGAGATGGTGCTAGTGCATTCAGTTTGTTTACTTTGGTTTTCTATGTCTGCCTGCCTCCTCAGAAAACTTGCTTGAAGCCAGACTGTAGCAGCCCTCTCTCTGTCTTTTCATAATTGATCAGGGGATGACTGCCTTCCCTGAGGGTTAAGACGTGGCAACTTTTTCTGTTTGCTCAGCATCTCAATGCAGTAGTTCAAACATTGTTCACACCAGCTGGCAGTGTAATGCCATATGCACATCTTGTCAAAGCAACTGTTGTCATGGATACTGGAAACTATCTTAAAAACCAGCTCATTTGAGTCTAATCAGAATTGTACCTTTCTTTATCAGTTACGAATCTTTATTATTTTAGGGAACATTGATCAAATGGCATTTAGTGCAGTATATTCCATCTACAGTATGTTTTAATAGCATAGATAATAGTGTGATGTATTTTAAAGCTGTAACTGCTGTTTACTGAACTGATTTTTTTAAGGAAAAAAAGATTAAAAAAAGAGCTCTTCGGGTAGTTTCAGTGGAAAGGTTTTGAATCAGGGTTTGTTCATGTCTTAATAAATACTGTCTAACACTTGGCATTTAAAAAGAAATTCTATAAGAAAAAAATAATTCAGATTAGCCTTCTTGGGGTAAGTGGAATGTTTGTTTACATTTCATATGTTTAAGTGGATTTTGCTGAGTTGGAATGAAAACAAAATAAATGAAAACATTTTCTATTTTGATTGGGGTGCTGTCAACCCTGAGCCTGATCTGGTTGGTTGAGTAGTAATTTCTTTGTTCTCTGATTTCCCTAAGAATGCAAATGAAAACCACTCATTTTTATTTGGCATTAAAACTGCACTTCTTTTTTTTCTTTTTTTTATTTTTTTATTTTGTCAAAGGAGAGGTTTCTCCTTGAATTGTAAGTACAAAAAGTGGTTTTAATCTTCAATGAATATCCTTATTAATTCACTTTCAAGATAATCTGATGTTGATTTGTCAAATTTAATTACAGCTTCTGGTAACACTTGAAGTCTACTTGCTTTTGCTTCAAAATTGTAATATGAAAATGCAAATTGAATGATAATTTGCAAGGGAGTGGGCATTTTAGTTGAACACTCAAAGACAAGTTCCTTGTGGAAATGAGGCTATTGATGCAGTTTATGATTTTTCCTCTTCAAGCACTTCAAACAAATTAACTTTATTTCCTGCAGGATTTCATGTGCATCCATAAATTCAAGTGAAGATCTATATATGTACTTTCAGATGATTTTTTTTTTGTTGTTGTTGTTTTAGGTAAAAAACAAACTGGAGCCTGAAATCTAGCAAATACAGATCAAAGAGGAAGAGACTGTATTTGTTCAACTGGACTTTTACCTAACATTAGCAATGAATAGCTCATCATCTCTATGAACTGGTAGATATTATAGTTTATTTATTTTTTTTAACTTTTAGGCACTCCAGGCAGCAAGGCAGCTGCTTTTACAGCAACAGACAAGTGGACTGAAATCTCCTAAGGGCAGTGATAAACAGAGACCACTGCAGGTTAGTAAAGTGTCCTTGCTTTCGGGGACTTACTCTCAGGGAAGAGCTTGCTGACACAGGAGACGTGTGTGGATGCTTGTGTTCCAATGCCCTGCTGTGTATATACATGTTCACATACAGCCTTGCATGCTGGTGACTTTTCATTCACAGAAAAGATTCCTGAAAGTTAAAAAAGCCTTTTGTGGCTGTATATGCTTGAAAGATCTAAGGCTGAGTTCAGTAGTTATGCTATAAAATATTTTTATAGACATTTTGCAAAATTGGTGTGTGTTTTTTAAATGTACATGGATTAAATTGTACAAAACGGCTGTGTTAAGACGAAGAAATGAAAAAAAGAAGTTCAAAACTTGTTAAGATTGTATGCAAGTGGCACAAAGATGTTTTCAAAAACTACCAACACAACTGCATGAAATTATGAAAGAGCTGTTTCTGCCATTTCAGAAAAACATATGTCATAAGAGTTACACACTGGGATGCTGTTGGGCTTCAGGTTGTGTTCGGGTGAAAAGGAGTTCTGTTACTGAGTAATTATTTAAAATGCATTATTAGTAAAAATATATGCAGCATTTTATTCTTGAAAAAAATTATGAGCATTTTTTGAGGTTTTAGTTCATTTATTGCTAATTAAGAGTTGCATATGAAATTGTATTCCGTTGACAAAACTGGGTCTCTCATTGTATGTAGACCAAATATGAGTGCTAAACTGCTGAATTGCAGTCTGTTGCAGACAAAAGATGTACATAAGAGAAGATTTTATTTTGTTCAGGAAATAAAAATTTATAACTCCTACCATTCTTTTCCTTACATCTATTTTTCTGGGTGAGCCTTTATCCTCTTGGGACTTCCACTGCTTTCTGAACAGGGTGTTTTTATCTCTTGTCGTGCATAATGGAGGACCCCAGGCACCAGAATTTATCTTTTTCTCCACCAGCGAAGTGTTGTGAAATTTGATCACTTGTGCAGTTTTTTCATGTAATTCACAGTGTCTCCTTTTCTTTGTGAAACTTCTTGGAGCAGTGTTGGACACAGCACACAGTTCCACATTCCACATCAGCTCTCTTCAAATATACTTTAAAAGTTGTATTTATTTGCTCAGAAATAAACAAGAACTTAGGAAAATCACTAAAGAAAATGAAAAAAAAAAGAAAGTATGTCAAGTTGGCATCTTGCCATGCTGTAGTTGTAGTCCAGTGCAGAGGAGTAGGACTTCTGGGGCCATCTCAGCTTTCCACTCTCTGCCCTTGACTTTATTTTGTCTTAAATATGTTTTAGGCTGAAGGCACTCAAGAAGAGTAGTCATAAAGGCAGCGGCTTATTAACTTTGTAGTTTTTCAAGTTTTTAGAATTGGTGTTGGTGATCTTGAAGAGTTGAGTCAGGGAGGTGATTGATTAATGAATACCGTGGAAGTTGTTTTTTCTGCCAGCTTCTCATTCTGAAAAAGAACATGTATAAGGTCCATCTAGCCCTGTGTCCTGTCTTTAAACTGGCAAACACCAGACGTGAGGGGAAGTATGGGAAACAGGCAAAAATAGTGGTGTTTTCCCACTGTATGTTTCCCAGCAAATTTAGCTTGCTTTAGTCCTCCAGCTTGCGAACTGGAGCAGTTCAGGAGCTACTGACTTCTCTGTTTACATTCTCCACCCATTCGTACACATTCTTTTCAAGGCTGAAGAGGTGTTGGGGTGCACTATTTGTAGTAGGCATTGATGAAAGAAGAGAAGACCATGTTTGGAGTCTCATACACATAACCAAGAGGATGGTGGAATGGGAAGAGGGAGGCTTGTGCTTTCCTACTTCTAAAGCACCAACCCTGGCCTGAGGCCTTTTAAATGCCATGGGATGGTGTATTGTAGAGACATCCCATATTATGTGTTTGCCAGGAAGAGTCAGTGCCTCATGAGTCGCACTTGTGAGGCAGGAAAAAGAAAAGAAAGCAAATAATTTTCTTTTAAGAATTGTTACATGCTCCCTAAAGCAAGGATTATTGCTCATGTTTCCAGCTTTTCCTTCTATGATCAGTATGTACACAGTGCCTCTTACTAGCTTTGGACACTTCATTTGGTTCATTTTTAAATGAGAGGAAAATGGAATTTGCTTTCAGACTTTTGTTTTTGTATCAAATACCCTGTAAACTCAGGTATGAGCACAAACTCCATTTTAATTTTCTTCTTTAGTGAAAAAGATGCATAAAGGTTTTATAAATGAGTCCTTGGAGCTTTTCTATTTCTGCCTTTTAGTGTTACTACAGAGCTGTTCATTGTTCATTATGTAGCGGAAATTCGCATTTGAGCATTGTGATGCCTGTTTGACCAAATACTATAATATGGGCCATAAAATTGTACATTGTTATTATTTTATTATGCCAAATTTAATGGTAGCTTTAGCCAAAATCTCCTAGCAGTAGGAATTGCTAAATATGCATAAGCAATTTGAGGTTTATAAGACAAAAATACTTGTGCTTGTGTTTGTGCTTGAGGAAACTGACTTCTCCCAATATTTTAAAATTCTTTAATAGTAGTGTATTTCTAATTTCCTCTGATTTCAGAGCAATTTACTAATCTGGCAACTGGAGATTTTTAGAACTGATTTATAAATCTAGTAAAAACCTAATAAACTCTTAAAACTAGCTCACACATCTGCAGGCAAATGTGGGTTTTAGGTAAGCCTTGCCATTGCACCTCTCATGTGCTCTGTATTTTGATGAAAACTGTTCTATTGTTCCATGTGCCAAAGAAGAAAAAAAAAGTATTGATTTTAGTGGCCATCTTTTGTATTTGGTGGGTATTTGGGGGAAAATAGTATAGGCTGGCTTTGTATATGTTCTCTCCGTAATTCCATAATGCATCAAGTATTTTAGTGACTTGCACCACCAAATAGCCAATCAGCAAGTTAAAAGCTTATTGAAGAAAACTTCAAATTTGTGTCCTCAACTTTGCAAAAAAAGGGTGTTGGGAAAGTCAGCATGTTCTACCATGCTTTATAGAGGGGATGGTTTTAGAGAACCACTGGGATTTCCACAGAAGAATTTGCGTGTCTTCTGTATCCTTCTCATAAAAACAAAACAAAACAAACAAACACAAACAACCAAAACCAAAACAAAAATAAACAAACAAAACCAAAACCAAACCACCAAATTTTGCAATTTACCTGTAAGTATGTGATCTGCTCTAAAAGAGGAATGTTGTGATGGCACATGTTTTTGCTTTAGTTTTTAATGCCATCATCTAGTAGTTATCCTGTATTTTCAGGGAGAGGAGGTTTGTATTTAGACTGTGAGTTAATGGAACACCTGCTAAAATTACAGTTGTGGATAGACAGTTATCTTGATCTACTATTACTTTCTGATTTACATTTTTCTGGGTTTCAGACTGCAGATCACATAAGCATTAGCATGTCTTATGCAAAACAGAAGGAGAAGAACATCTCATCTGACAAGCTTGAGTACCAATTGTAGTAGTGATTTTACTTTCATATATAGATATCCAAATAAGTGTATTTGAAGCATGTTTATATATGCCATTCACTACACTGATGCACCAATTGAATGGATCCAATCACTACATTCATTGATTAATGACACATTGCGGAACAGCTAAGGAGAGTTTGTGAAGAGAGTTGAGGGTAATGTTAACCTGCATCTGGTGAGATAATATTTACTTTCTTACTGTGCATCCTGGAAAGCATATTGCAATAGTAAGGTCAAGATTTCTGTAATACTGTTTTTTTATTTAAGGAGATTCTTTTTTTCTGGAGAAGCTGAGATTCTGATGATCCATGGTGAAGTGAACTGATTGCTTTCACGGATTTCACTCCCTATCTCCACATTTCTGTAGTAGGCATAACAGGGAAAATGTCATTTTGTCTCTTAGAACCTGTAGATCATTCTGCTATGGCAGAAAGTCATTGTCCTTACAGCCACGGAAATACCTGGTGTCTTTCTACCCTGAGTGTTAAAGCTAGCAGCTTTATTGTTCTTGTTACACTAAAAATTATGAGCGAGACTTTCAGTTGTTCAAGAACTGTGCAGAGCACAAGCATAACCCAAAGGTAAATGTTGTCAGTTTGCCTCCATTGGTGAGTGCTTGTGTGCAGCATTGCACTTGTTTCCCTTTCAGGTAGGCGAATCCCTGTGCTTAGAGTAATCTGTCCATGATACCTGTCATCACTGGCTGCATAGCAGAGTGATTTGGACCACTAGTTGTAATTTTATTTGTTTGCTCTAAGATCTATTAAAAGCCTAGTTATTTCTATTCCCTGTAATGTCTCTGAAGAAGTAGTTTGTTTTTGCTAAGGCAGAATTTGAACTTCTATCTTGATTAAAATAAATAAGATAATTATCTTCAATCCCAGAAGTTAATATATTTAAAATGAATTGGTTAGTTATTTTCTCCTTCTTGCTAAGAGATGTGTTGTTTCAACACCAGTACTAATGCATTCTATCTGAGGATGGCATGTCAGGAAACCATGACTCCTGGAATCACAGAGTTAAGCTCAGTGTATACCAAGCCTGTTGTATAAATATCATGCCGTATGGAGTGTTGAGTTGTTCAGGTAAGCCTTGTTTATTTAGCCTGAGCACGTCACAGAAGTGTAATTGTTTGATAAAATTTGGGTAAAGTAAGTATGCATTTAGCTTTAATTACCTAATGTTTATTGCATTAGTACACAGTATCAGAAGAACCACTTTGTTTAAATACATGCAAAATGCAAAAATTTGGCATGAAAATTGAGCATGAAAAGATATTCATAGTCTCCTTTAAACTACTCTTCTTGCATTACTCTCCTAGTTTGGTCATCTCCCCTTGGGTCTTCATATGGCTCCAATTAAAATTCATTGCACATAATAAATAAGCAAACATCATTAATATTGCAACTTTTAGTTACTTTTTTAAGCATACATAAGGAGCTGATGAAAGATAAGAAATTTTGAATGTGGGGAAAAAGAAACAAAACCCACTGCTTTTAAATTATATAATCTGACTTAATGCACATTTTCTGTTACTATGCAAGCGTAATGTCAGTAAAAAAATTCTCAGTTTAAAAACAGCAAAAAAACCCCACCTTGTTATGGATGTAACTTAGAATTTTCTTTGCATTACATGCAATAAAAATAGAAACAAATCTAAGTGGTCTAAAACTGACTTTCCAAAAACTGCATATTACGTATTTCTATTTACCTAACGCATGCTGCTAAGCATAGGAAGTAGGAGGATTTTGTGCATGCTAGAAATCACTGATTTAGAAAGGTGCTAATGCCTAATATGTAGTGTAAGAGGAGAGTAGTGATAAAGTCTTCTTCACTCTCAAGTGTATTTCTGGAGGAAATGTGTAGCCTACATATAAGCAAACATTGATGCTTGGGGTAAATTAAATTTGGAAGATAGCTACTAGAGTATCATAAGTTCCATTTTCCCTTGTAAGTGTTAGGAGGAATATGTAGTTATCCTCTAAGGTGCAGAAATTTGCATCAGTGATGCCCACTCTAAAGACAAGGATAACCCCAAGAGATGGAGAGAAAGCAAGGAGTTATTTTTAGGTGAGGTGTAGGGGGGAGAGAAAGGCAGAATAGCTGCATTCAAGCTCTTACGGTGCAGAAGACAGGAATTCCATGTAAGGTAGAGGAATAAATACAGTAATAAAATAAAAAGGATGTATTTCATTGATTTACAGTGGAAGTGTCTGCATAAATAACTTACTGATAAAGTCTGCTCCAAAGGCTTATTTAGATAAAGTCTGTTCCAAAGGCTTCTTTCCATCTTTGACGACTTCTTTTTCTTGTGAATACCAGTATTTTGCATTGTGCGCCATTTTGCTGTGAAACCTTTCAAGAATAGTTTTACTTTACTTACTACTCTTGAAAACTTCTGGTATTAAAATACACATCTGTGAAGAAAGTGGTGCTGGTTAGTATGGTTTCCTTTTTAATTTAAAGTAAATATCAGTCAGCTTGAGGTACTATCTCTTATTTATAAAGCAGGTAGTTGTCATTTTCAGGTACATAAAATATTGCAGCTAACCTTATGTATGATCTTTGTGGCATGGAAAAATATTTACTAGCAGCCTTCTAATGGACGTTATCATGTAATGACTTCATGTGTATCTAAATGAGAGGAAAAAAACCAACAGTAACTGGTACAGAGAGCACATATTTATCCTGAAAACACGATTACAGTATTGGAAAATATTTTAGCGGCTGAGGAAAGAAGTGTTATACAAACTCTGTTTACCGGTATTGAATATGCAGAATGCTAATTAAGATTATTATGTGATCAGGTATTTTAGGAGGCATTTTAACGTAAACTTATGATTGTGCATCAATCTGACTTTTCACTCCATTGCTGTGACTGTTAAGGTGTTATGATTTAACCCTAGCCAAAACCAGGACACAGGGAATCACTTGACACCTACATCATTATCATGTCTTTTCTTTCCCCCTTTCTCTCTTGTTTATTCTGGTATGTCAAGAGGATTGGGAGGAGAGGAAAGAACACACACACTGATTCTTCACTCAGATTCAGACAGGCACTTCACAGCGACTGTCTAGGACTTTTCATGACAGCTTTCACATAGCAGGGGAGCAGACCTCATGGTAGAATCTGCAGCCTGATACCGAGAAATATTGCTGTGCATGGGATGGATGGACTGGCTTTTATATTCTGAACTATAGGAGCCTCCAAGAGCTATAGAGAAGTTTGTTTGCTTTGCTTGAGCAGCTGGAAAGCTCTGTCCCCCTGCAAGCCCTCTCAGTGCAGCCAGCATACATGTTTGTTTGGGACTGCTCCTCTTCAGGCTACATGAGTAGTTCCTCTGTGGTGCTGGGAGGTGTAGGTTTCCTTGAGCCACTTCTCCAGGCTCTTGCAACAGGCTGAGTCAGCCTGATTCTCTTACCAGCTGGCTCATTGCCCGGAAAAGCTTGTGAAGAGCTGAGGGGGAATGTGTGAATGGTTCCCCACTCAGTGTGCCGCTCTATTAAAGGGTCTGCTCCCAGGCAGGACCCTAATTATGCCAGTTTAGGATCGCACCACTCAAGCAAGGCTCTTCTGATACTCTTGAATTTGAAACACACATTAGTGTACATTGATGTGGAAATTACCAAAGCAGGAAAAGCAACTGAGCAAAATATTCTTTGAATGCTCTAGATGGGTGTAGATTTTAAAAAATTATTTCTAAATTACTATTAGGGAAAGTCTCTTTTTCCCCAGAAGGTTTTTCATTTCATCAGGCAGTTATTAAAGTCAAGGAAATTTCCTACCAAAACCAAAGCTCTGTGACAAAATAATGATGAATCTTCAGTCAATAGTAGGAAATTCAACTTGCAATGTTAAAGTGCAGTCTACCTCCATAGCTATTTAAGGCATTCCTTCAGCAATTATTTCATATATATTTTTTTTCAGATTAATTTTACTTTGTGAATTAAATACTTGTCTTGGCGTATTCTAATCATCAGGCATTATTTCGTAGTTTTTGTGTTAGTTTTCCAGCTGCTTTAGCAAGCCGGGGGCATTCCTGGGGAGTGGGGAGCAGGCTAATCAGGAATCTGAATGTATGCCAAGGTCGACTTGGTTGTTGATTTTAGTTTGCCTTCATTTGGGCTGTATACATGTAAAATTAAATTAAAAACTCTTTAAATTATCCAGATAATCACACATAAATATTACAGAGTAATGCTGCAGAGAAAAGAGCATGTGGCTATGTGTGCTGCTGAAAGAGCAATTGCACAGTGGACTGGAAAAGCCCATCCTGTAGGGAAGGAGGATGATCAACAATTGCCTCTTTGATGTTCTAGGTCTTTTTATGTCTTCTTACACTTCTAATATAATTTTCTTGAGATAGACAGATGAGGGTGTTATGAAATAGAATTAATGATGAAAAATTTACTAAACACAACTTCAGTGCTTTACTACTTGATTATGGGAAGCTTTGAAAAGCAATTGTACTATAATAATATGTACAAAGGAAACTGTATGGCGTTGCCAACATCAATATGCTTCAAGGATCTTACCAAGAACCTGGAGTATAAATGAAGAATGAGCTTTTCCCCTAACTGTTCACAGTAAATCCAGTTATTCAGGACAGATACTTTCAGTCTGATAGAGAAGACAACCTACACAGTATTGAGGAAGACCAGTTCAGTGACCTGACATGCTAGAAGAGAAGTGTCTGTGCTTGTAGAAGTAATTTCCAAGTTGATGCAGCTGTAATTTAGTGCGCAGATAGCTATGGGCTTGATGTTTAAGAATAACCAAATTACCAAATACTTCCTAACACAGGATGTGGTGTGAAGTCATGCACAAAACAGTGTTTATGTTTTAAGAACACTTTAGGATTCCATGGAAAACCTCAGTTTGAGAACATAGTCTCTGAAGTAAAAACAATAATGGAAATTCAGAGGCAAATGTGGTTGAAGTTTGCATATGCAAAAAAAAAATTCTCTTGATTAGTAAGGGTTGGAGCCATATTGTGGGTGAGAAATTAAAAATGCCTCAGTGCAAGCCTGCCATAGCAACAGGGGGCATGTATTTCACCGAGGGAGAAAAGTAAAAAGCAAAACAGGATAGACTTCACAAGAAGGATGAGCTGTTGCACAGAATGTCTCTTGAGAATGTATTTAGAAAGTAAATTGTAATAAATTGTAGAAACTATAGCAAAGAATAATGTCATGTGTCTAAGAACTCAGTAAATGTCTTCCTTAGGCTTGTGTCCACCACTTGAAATGAAAAAGGAAGAGAAAAGCTCAGTGGTTTGGTCATTGTATGAATTTGAATAACTAGTGACATAACATAGGTGAGAAAAATGAACATACAATCCTAAATGAATTGTGTTTCCAATAAAAATTGGGGAATATTAATGCCATTTCTAAATGATATCTTTGGGACCTCATTTGGAATAATGGAGATGCACAATCCACAGCATTGCTGGTGCTGTACTGGTATATTAGAAGCATGCTCTGTATAGGTTCTGTTGAAAGTTGCAGGGCTTTAGTACTGATGCCCTCAATTTCCATGGCATGAAGGTATCTCAGTGTTTTGACTATGGCTAATAGTGTAGCACATTTGCCATACACTCACACTGAGATTATGTAAATTCTGTATACATTTTTTATATATACAAGTCCAAGAAGGTTTCATTCAGACTAGATGCATAGGCTTAAAGGTTGTGATTGCTCTATGCAGTTTGGGTCAAGAAGCAAATTTCAGAAAAGATGAAACATCTTTATACTTCTTAAGAACAGTTTTAAATATAGCAACATGCAGCTAAGCTAAACATAAATGAACTGTGGAAATGAAAGGTTTTCACTATGCAGAGAAAAAAGGTTCTGGAATACTGTTCTAGCAGAAGTAGCGGATGCAAAAGCCACCTTCCACACATGCTGCCTGCTTAAAGATAAAGCTTGACCAAGCTTAGAAAGGAACTTACATGACATGAATTACAATAATATAAAGTAAAAAGCAGAGCAAGTCTTTTCCAATCCTGTAGTGTTGTGGGATTTTTTGTTGTTTCTGTTTTTTTTGAAAGAAGGTGAGGAGTCATTGAAGCCAGCAGCAAAATTCTAGGGAGCAGATAGTGTTATCGTTTGTCATTAAGCACGTTACACTGTATCAACACATTAATTTTAAAAGGATTGTAATGCCTTCTTAAAACTACAGCATGTACCAGTGTCCTGGGTTCAGCAGTAGAAGTCATTTCTTGCTGCTCAGCAATGTTCACTCTGTCCAAGGACTTTCTGAGTCTCATCCTCTGCCAGGGAGAAGGGGAAGCCGGGAGGAAGCACAGACAGGGCACCTGACCCAAACTGACCAAAGAGGTATTCATACCACAGCATGTCATGCCTGCTATATAAACTGGGGGCAGTTACCTGGAAGGATTACATCACTGCTCGGTCGGGCTTGCCGTCGGTCAGCGAGTGGTGAGCAGTTGTATTCTCTTCCCTTGTTATTTCCCTTATCATTATTATTATTGGTGGTAGCAGTAGTGGTTTGTGTTATACCTTAGTTACTGGACTGCTCTTACCTCAACCCGTGGGAGTTACAGTCTCTCCATTCTTCTCCCCATCCCTCCGGGAGCAGGGGGGGGAGGAAGTGGCAGGAGTGAGTAAACGGCTGTGTGGTAGTGAGTTACTGGCTGGGCTTAAACCATGACAGTTTTTTCTGGTGCCCAGCTTGGGGCTCAGAGAGTTGTGATAATGACAGATCTGACGGAGTGTGTCTAATCGTATTTGTAATAAGCATTTGTTGTTTCGGACTAATAGTCACTTGTCACAATGCTGATTTATTGGCTCTCAATGTTGTTGCTCTTGATCTCACAGTTTCAGCATGTCATATCTTACTAACAGCTGATATCTGCTGTGTTAGTGTTTATTGGCTGGGGGCCTTGGGCTGAGGTTCTTGTTTCATTGTACTTTATGTTGATGACTTGTAATACAATAGACTCATTGATCATGAAACTGATCTGGCTTGCGTTCCCAGTGTGGTCACCATCTCTATACTTTGGGAGGTATATAATAGAAGTGTTTAGCAATTACACATACTTTTTCCCCTCCTTGGGTAGTCAGCCAGTGAAGGAGACATTCCCTTACATTCTCAGCCCCCCCACCATACTATTTACAGCATCATTTGAGAGTTCTGAAGGTTTTGAATGGCTTTAGGTACCCTTGACTGATGGTGATTGGGATCATCATGTTGGCATGTGTACAGAGTGTGTTTTACCCATGACCATTTCATCTAATCTCAAGAGTTAAGCAGAGCTGGATTTGGGCCTTGTCTAGGGTTAGATGATGATATAGGAGAACCCAGAGATTTTCCCTGAGGCTGGACAGTAATGAGTGGCAGGGTGTGTGGGATTGTATGGGCAAGTATCTATGACAGTGGGCCCCTCCAGTGCTTTGTCACTTCACCACTGAACAAGTGCAAAATCCAGAAAAATTAGCAAAGCATTTAAATGAGGTGTGTTGTCATCCCGGTCATACCAGAGAGGGACAAATCATGGCAATGTGCTGGGGCTTGGCCTATGCTCACAGAGCCCTGTTCAGCATCATCCAGCACCTTCAAAAGGGAAAATAACATCCCTGGATCTGATGGCAAAGCAACAGACAGCACAGCTCCACCAGCTCCAGGCACAGCAGCTACACCAGCCCCAGCAACAAGCACAGTAGCTACTCAACCTTATATTAATAATATAGGGATAAGGGAATGATAAAGGAAATAACAAGGGAAGAGAATACAACTGCTCACCACCTGCCGACCACTACCCTGCCCGACCGAGCAGTGATCTAACCCTTCTGCCCCCAGTTTATATAGTGGGCATGACATGCTGGGGTATGGAATACCTCTTTGGTCAGTTTGGGTCAGGTGTCCTGTCTCTGCTTCCTCCCGGCTTCCCCTCCTCGCTGACAGGGCATGAGACTCAGAAAGTCCTTGATCAGAGTAAACATTACTGAGCAGCAACTGAAAACATCGGTGTTATCAGCGCTGTTCCCAGGCTGAAAGTCAGAAACACAGCACTGCACCAGCTACTAAGAAGGAGGAGAAGTGACTTCTGCTGAGCCCAGAACAGCAAGAATTGCCTTTAAGGACATGACATTTGATTATTGTTTCAAAAATCAACTTTATTTACTGTATATTTATACACTATTTATGAGCAGAGAACACTGAAGACACGGTAATAACTGGCATTTAGTAAAAACAGTTGACATCCAATTCACAGTATTTCATCTATTTAAATTCACTTTCAGTATATGACTGTTTTGAATACTTTGATCATCGCTTGTTAGGTTACAACAAAAGATAGTTATTTCTATGAGCATAGACTAAGTAGCTGTAGTTTTCACGTAATTTTCTATAGTCTGAATTTTTTCAAGCTGTTGGATACAAAAAATTTATCGACTTGTTAATTATCAATGAAATAGAAAAAATAATAAATATGGATACTGAATTAATACATATGGACATTTTTAATTGGAAGGCATTTGTTCTAAAACAACTTTGCTTTTCTCAGTGGTAAAACACTGAAACAAGAGGCAGAGTTTATTTAAAAGAAACCAAACACAGTATTTTATATTTTTTTTTTTCAAAATTACCGACTTTCATAGTGTATAGGTATTTATAGTTGAGGTGATTATCTCACAGTGCATGAAAATCAAGTGAATGATTCTAATAGTCCACTTATGCTATCATTATTATTGCAACCATTTTAGGTCCTTCATATAATATGACCCAAAAAGTCTCAGTGCCAAGATTAAGAGAGGGGGCTCTTTTCCACATTAAGAAAAGTCATGCTAATTTCACCTTCTGTGAAACAGTTTAGTCTATGAAAATGTTTGGTTCAGGGTGGGAATATTTATATGGAGTTCTTTGTGTATTTAAGTATCATAATTTGATTAGAGTGGTACAATTTGTATTGTAATACTCCAGTCATACCTCTAGAACCAAATATTTATGACTTTGTGTATGGTGCTTGAGAATATTTGTAGTTAACAAACATAAGCACTATTGTATCAGCCTTAATCTTTGTAATTAATAATGTCTTGAAATACATCCAGAGATAATATTGTATCAGTAGCTGTTAGGACTGCTTATCTAACCTTCTTGGTTTTCAGTAACATTGTCAAGATAAAGTGAAATAATAAAACCTGCTAATTGTGCATAGTGCTTTACTGTCAATATAGAATATTTACCAGATTTTGTTTGACTTACCACAGCCTTCCAGTATCTGAATGGGGCCTATAGGGATGCTGGGGTGGGACTCTTCATTAAGGACTGTAGTGATAGGACAAGGGTTAACGAGTTAAAACTTGAACAGGGAAAGTTTGGATTGGATATGAGGAGGAAATTATTTACTGTGAGGGTGGTGAGGCATTGGAATGGGTTGCCCAGGGAAGTTATGAATGCTCCATCGCTGGCAGTGTTCAAGGCTGGCTTGGACATAGCCTTGGGTGGCATGGTTTAGTGTGAGGTGTCCCACCCATGGCAGGGGGGTTGGAACTAGATGATCTTCAGGTCCTTTCCAACCCTAACTATCTATGATTCTATGATCTTTTGAGGTTTTTGACTGTAAGTATAGTAAGAGAGGTTACTAGAAGTAACCTTTAGAAAGGCTTGACAAGTTGTAGTATCATCTTCAAAACTAATTCTTATGTAACGAAAACCCACAAAAAAGATTTGATAATGCTTTAATTATGTGTGAAATCACATACCATTTTTCAAGTGAAAACCCTAAATAATTTTGTTTATAACAGAATTGGGCCTTTTCTTGTAATTAAGATAGGATCTTATGTATTGGCCGCATTGATATGTCACATTATTTACACAGAAATTATTTTTCAATTAAACCTCTGTGAATGTCAGAGTTCAGCAGGAACTCGTAAATAGAATCCTATTTCTGGGAAGAATCCTTACTATTCAGGTAGCTTTTTATCCTCATGAAACTGTCAACAGGAATTCTAAAAAGGTTTTGAAAACCTTTGTTTTACCTGGCAGATCAGTTTATATTTTCCTTGGAGAGTAAATAGCATAGAGCTTTTAGAATGGTGCCACAAAAATGGTACAAGTTGTTCTTCCTATTTTAGTTCTAGGAGATACAGAGATCTAGTCTTGTGATTTTCGTTTCATTACATATCAACCTTGTTAGTGTTACTATTATTCATCTAAAATGTGATTTACGCAAGAAGGGTATGGGTTATAGAATTATCATTGGTGTGATTTCTCTCTTAGAGAAAAAACGATGAGGAACTGTTGGTTTCCACAAATATTGGACTGGACACTTGGCTTGACTGGCAGTTGACTGTCAAAAAAACCTTGCTTTTTGAACTTAAAATATATCAGTTTATTATCCATCCTCAGTACTGAGCTCATAATTAGGATGATTTTTTTTTTCATTATTTTTCATACTTACTTTGCTTTTCTTACTATCGTAGTTGTGGAAGCTTTGTATTAGAGATTTGAGCCTTCTTCTGTTAACAAATGTACAAAAATTCAAGTCGGATTTCCAGAGAGCATACAGTGCATTCTGGCAATGCTTTCAGAGTACAAGAAGGGAGAAAGAACTGCAGAAACACAGAGGCATGCATCATAGACATACCCATTGAAGTGGGACTGAACAGCAGGCAGTAAGTTTATACTCATACATCTTTGAGTGTATTTCATGCCCAACAAGGTATAGTTATATATTATTTACACTTTTCAGGTAATACTAAAATCTATTGGCTCTGGTTTTGAATAATACTGGTAAAGGAGAAGAAGATACGATCCGTACAGATCCCAAGGTATCCCTGCTCTTTCCATCATCCCTCCAGCTCTTCTAGTCCATCTTTTGTGTTTTATGGAGTCAGAGTTGGCCCTTAGTTATGGTTACAAGTGCTGACAATTTACAGAATCTAATTGTTTCCTTGAAGTTCAAGGAGTAAAAGATGTGAAATTAAGCTAAAAGGATAGTGTAGGTCATCAAGAAATATATAGACAAGCTCTGGAACAGATCTGTTCTCCTACAGAACACTTCTCTCTTTGACATAGCACTGGCATCAGGATGATGTAGTAGGTTTTTCGCTAGCCGTAATTACTCTGCATTGCGGTGGAAAGATTGGATTAATTTGGCAAAGTTCAAAAAAATTGGTCAGGTCCTCAAGTGATTTCAAGCTACCTGGCCACTTTGTAGCACCACAGAGTCAGTCAGATGCTCAGAATGTTCCGTAATTTAAAAGTGATCCAAAAGGAATCTTCCAGAAGACAAAGAATGCACCTGAATTACATCAGGAGCAGCTGTCTTGCTCTTCCATGGGTTGTAGCTATGTTATTATTTTCTGCAGGCAATGAAGCCCAGATGTTCAGATTGCTGGTCCTAGGTACAGGACTGCAATGTCTCTCCCATTTCATGGGAAAAGAATCTTCCAAGTTTCATGTCTTCAGTGCCCATTTAAATAAGCTACAGTAAGTAAAAAGGAGAAAGAGAAGCTGCCTTCTTTGGAAGTGAGTGGAGCATTTAAAATAATCTCAACACAATGTTTAAAGTTAGTGTCTTTCTTGTGGTATATCAGTCTATTATCTAGCATGAAGTTGGTGAAAACAACCATGAAATGAGGTGTCAAGGTTACGTATAATGACTGATCTTAATTTTAATCTGGGGTATAGCCCACAGGTAATCTTGCATAAAATGCCACTATGCAAATAGGCAAAGTAAAAGTCTAAGTTGTTGACTCATTATTGAATCATGCAAAGTCACCTGCTAGGAAATACCAGACATCTTTATCAAAGGAAATTATTTCCAGGAATTACTCAGGGTAGCCTCTGCTTTACATTGTAAAATGGTCCTTGAGAAAATCTATGGGGTTTTTATAGTAGAGGAAGCTGGTAGATAACAATTAAGTTAAATAGACACATGGTTAGTTATAGAAAATTCTCAAAATGTTAGGATTAATTCTTTGCCCATTGTCATGTCTGATGACAGCTTATAGTGGTCCTACGTCATATCCAGCCTGGTTGTCATTTTTCTTTGCCGCAGTTCTCAATTTTCCTAACAGTTAAGATCCCCACTTGCTTGTGCTGTTAGTCAAGCTCTGGAAAAGTAATGTTAGCCCTGGTTGCTGTGACAGCTTCAGGATGATGCCATGTTCTTTGCTATGTGGAAAGAAGAAAGTACAATATTATCTCTATTTTCTTTTATATAAAAACTTCAGTAACCCTTTTGGTAGCCAGATATTCCATGTTAACAAAGCTACTGAACTAGGCAACAATTCAGTGTCAGAATGGCTGTGGCATTTTTCAAACCTGGCCCTCTTGATCTATAACTAAACCACTTGGTTTCAGTGATTAGCATTTTGGGTGTAACATAGTATTTGGTCCTGGGATCCAAGCCAAAATGTTATCCAATCCTTAACCTTTGCTTGGAAGCAGAGAAGAGCCTCTTCTACTTCCACTAAAAGTGTCCATGTAGAGGTTGTAGACAGAACCCTAGATAGCACACAGGCTCTGTAATGGATTGTGCTAAGGTTTAACCGCAGCTGACCCCTAAGTACCACTCAGCTGCTCACTCACTCCCCCTTCCTGTTGAGGCTATGCAAAGAAGAGCTTTGGATTCTGTGTGCTCCAGTTATTCACTGAAAAAGAATTTAGCAGTAGCATTAGTGTTCAGCATTTTGCACTTGGCATAATCCTTCACAATCATCACTGTATCAGTCATGTGTGATGCGCTGTTTCCTACTTGTGCTGCCTTTCTCTTATCTTCTGGTTTGAATGAAGTTAATGTTACAGAATGGGACCTAATGACAGTCAGGATGCATAGGAAGAGTCAGAGTATTAAATTATTTGATTATTTCTTATTTGTGTATCAAAAAATGAACAACATACATGTAGAAAGAATGATCCATTAGTATGATCTGTCATTTTGACTTATCAGTCAACTGTTGCTTTGTTGTTCTTTTTATGCTGCTGGTACAAAACATGGAGTTTTATAAAAGGCAGGTGTTTTGTTTTTTTTTTAAAAAGAAAGCACAAAATTTGAAAGGAAATGAAATGGTGACTATTCAGTCTTATTTTGCTAAAAGAATAAAAGCATAACAGTTTCATTGTCAGACTTACTTATTGTACTGTGTTGACTGCACGCTTTTAGCATACTTCAATAGAGGTATATGTAGTGCTATAAGCTGTATGTTGAGTTTCTATGTGGTGTTTAGTCATAAAAATGAAATGCTCATTATTACAGGAAACAGTAAAAAACAACAAAACAAACAAAAAAGCATTTTAGCCTCTATATATTAACTCTGATGAATATAAATTGTCCAACTCAAAAGCTTTTTTTATGGGTTTGTGTAAATTCAAAACAAACACGTAAACTGAATGAAACAAAAACTTGATGAGAAGGATTAGTGTGTTTACATGACTCGGTGTCATATTCAGATTATGTGGTGTGATTTGTTCTGCAGCTGCTTCAAATTAAGAACAGGTGTAGAAGGCAGATTCTGCAAATACTCGTATTAATGTAATTGTCAAATTGGTGTGTTTATCATTGTGCCTTTAAAGAGTAGACCATATTCTTGTTTTACATGTAAATTAGCTTTATTCTTGAGAGCTGCTATTGGATAATGAGATTCTAAATGAGAAATTCCTAGCATATGAAGAAACGTTTCTAAAATGTGACATTTTCTTGTATAGCAATTTTTTTTATATATATTGTATAAGCAAATTATAATCTGCTTTGTCTTCACAAAAATACATCTTTGATGCAGTTTTAAGATTTAGTTTGTTGGACTAATGAACTCAAATTCCTTTGATTTTTTTGAGTTCATGTAATTCTTCAGTAGGACAACTTTTGATGTCCTCCAACCATTCGCTGTATATTTACAAACCTTCATGGACTTTATGCCTCGTTTCCTTTAAGTCTTGAAGAAGTACACATTGGATGTAAAATGCGTTTGTTTAAAAATTATATTTCACTTTCTAAGCCATACTCTATAAACAATCATAAAGTGGGCATCTGAATTAAATAGATATTTTTAAGCATTTTTTACCTCATGGTGCTAGTATGCATAGATTTATTAATAGTTGGTTGAGATTTGCGATATTTTTAGTTCAGAGAGATTTGATATGAAAGGATGTCCAAAATTAAAAAAAATACCTGAACTTTTTATTTTCTGCTGTTCCAAGAGTTATTTAGTAATGTGGACCTAGTTAACAAATGTTGCCCAGTATAAAAAAAAAAAAAAAAAAATCACAGAGCACTGTAATTCTTTATTTTAGTGTCTTTTCTTACATCTTTTGCGCATGACTTTGATAATAATTTAAAATCTGTTGAAAGATAGGTAGGTACCAAAAAGGTAGGTACTAGGGTTTTTATACATGTGTATGTATGTATGCATGCATATACAGAACAATTTCGTGTCTGCTGTCAATGAAGTAGATTGAATTTTTGAAACTGAGCTTTATGCACCATGTGGGATGTTTTGTGTTGAGAATCTGGGCCAGACAGTTGAGATAATCCTTGATCCTCAGGAAGCAGGAGCTGAGAGCACCGGCTGCCAACAGCTGGCTCCAGGGCAAACAAGATTAAACCAAGGTCTTTCTGCTTTTCTGCTTCCTATGGCCATGGCACAGGTGGGCCGTACCATTTATTTTTAAGAACAAAAAGGAAATTCCATTTTGCTTCTTGATACATCAAATTTCTTCCTGTTCTTTAGCCTCAAAACATAACTGGTAACTCCTTGAGAACAAGAAGGTATGAGCAACAGGTTTAAAGGAGATAGCTATTGATTCATTTTTTTTTCTAAATCACCCATCAAGAAGGAGAGCAACTTTTTGTTTAAGATGTAGCTTCACCCTTTTGCAAATTACTTAAGATTGTATTGATTTCCTTGGTGCTTATCTTAACTGGTAACGGTTTGCTTTACAACCTCTTCCTACTTATAAAATCTTCCATTCAGTTAGTAACACAGTCTTAATGGAATAAACACTATTTAAGAAAAGAAAGACTGGCAGGAACTTCATGATGTAAGCTGAAGATGATAAAGCTTTCTTTAGGGTTTGCCTGACTGTATCACCTTACAGTATAAGCATCAACCAGATAAAATGGCAGTCTTTTTTTTCTAATCGATTTTACTTACATGCATCATTTCAGTAGGGTGGTTTTTGAGGTTTAATGATCTTTGCATTTAGAAAGTTTTTACAGATACTTGCCGACTTGTTGTTGGAGATGTTTTCATGCAGTGTCAGTCAAAAAGAAGAATGTTAGTCAAAGCTATACAGGATAGGTATCTTCCAGTATCATTTAGAATTCACCGTAATTTTGCTTTCTGTGTCAGTAATAAATTAGGTGCGACACAGAAATCATTACTCAAAGAACGTGAGTATTGGAGATATGTGGGATTCCATCACCTTTAGCAGCACTGCTTCCAAACATCTAGGAATCTGGCTCAAGCTATCTCAACTCTGTTAAATTTTTCCCAGACTTTTATGGGACGTCTTTTGAGGTTAGGTTAAAAAAAAAAAATGCCTGAAAAATGAGCAAATGAGAGCAAATAAAAAGACAGGCAGAATTCGTTCTTATTTGTATCCCTGTTCCTCTCTATAAGGCAGCTGTGAACTTGATGTTAAATATATCAATTTCCGATAATGGATTTTTTTTTTAAACTTCAAATAAAGATTTAAAAAACTCAAACCACAGTGAACTACTTCAGTGATGTTTATTATCTTTACTGTAGACGCATTTAAGGCAGCATTTGTATGTGGGTGCCAGCAGTTTCGTGGACCACACAGAAAATCAAATTTATAAGTAAATAGGACTGAATCTGAATGTGCTTGCTTCTCCTTTATACCTTAGTAGTCTCCTAAGTCAGGACAGTTGTGGTTCACATGCACAGGCCATGATGCTTGTTTTCCATTAGGCAGAAATTTTGGTTTGGGGATTGGAGATTTTGCTTTTTGGCCTTAGCTAGATGAAGGACATAAGTTGCAGTGTACAGATACTGATAGTTGCATCAACTTCTCTATTAACATTTCATTTGTCTTACACATGCGGAATTAAATCAGTCACTGAGCTGGAGTCAGAAAGAACTTCATGACCAGCTCATACTGGCAAGGGTGCTTTGGGGTCTTCTCTGTTGTTGAAAATAGTCCATCCATTTATGTAACCTGTGAATACTACTAAGCATGCTCTGACATTGCTGAGAATAGCCTACCAAAGGTGACATTAGTAACTCTTTTGATTACTCTTGCGCTCCTTTTATAGACTATCGTAGCTGTGGTCCTTGATGAAAGTCTGTCAATTGTAGTAGTGTCCTAGGAAAAGTGAAATGGACATTTTATGGGTGTTTTGGCAGTACAGCTTTATTTCCTCAAATTAGGCAACTAGACCCCACGACAGCACTGATCTAACATTCCTAAAGGTAAATTAAATTTTGAATGACTGAAAAATGAGCTGTAGGCATATATAATTGATTAAAATTAAAACAAAAGATGTAATGTGAAGTTAGACAACTTATAATATACTTCTTATTGATCATTCATTATGCCTTATGGAAGTCTGCTAATTATGAAATGTGTAGCATTCATTCCTATCTGTATATATTTGCCAACAGATTTTATTTATTTCTGGAATGACAGTGTGGCTGTTATCACTTCCCTTACTGTTCATTTTCTTTAGCAGTTCAGAAAATAAGCTTAATGATCTCGGTGATGTAGGAGATGCTGTTTTAATTCAGTTCAGCACTTTTCTTGTGCCTGTATTCAGTTAAGATCTCCACTTGCTGTCTTACTAAGGGATCACTATCTTGTAATCCTTTTATTTTCTTGTGATAGAGCTATTTGCATTGCTAGTCTTTTTCAGAAAAGGAGAGTAAAAACTAAAACCAAAGCAGTCTATGTCAGCCAAAGCTCAGGCCAGTGTCACTCCAGGCATTAGTCAGCAGAATAGCCCAAATAGCAAAAGACTGTTGTCCATCTTCTCTTCTCAGCTCAACAGTAGGAGCTCTAAATCAAGAAATTTTAAATGGTAGTACATCTTGATGTACTGTGCAACTTTGTCTACAATTCAGTGGCTAAGCTGAACCATCCATTGTGTCACGTCATAAAGAATACACTTGATGTTACAGTACAAAATGTTGGTATTTTGGGAATTTTGAAGTTCTACATAGGATCACAGGTTTGTTCTTTACAATGTACTTTCTCTAAAGAGAGAGTGTTTCTTCATTCCTTTTTTTTTCCATTCGAAAGTCTAATTTTAGGAGCAGACTTTCAGTTGAGTTGAGCACCCAGGATTCCATTGGCGTCAGTGTAAGCTGCAGCTGCTCAACACCTCTGCAAATGAATCTCCTAAGTGTTTGGGAAAATTCAAAGCTTTGAAATAATCTAAACAAAAGATATCTTTTCTACATAATCCTCATCAGATTTTGTTCTTATTCATTAGACATGGTTTGTCTTTTCCTAGATGAGAAACAAAGATTGTTTTTTCCTTTTTCTTTTTTTTTTGTAAGAGGCTGGTGATACTTTGCCAAATAAATCTGAAATTGTGTGGCGTGTTTTGATTTTAACCTAAGTTACAGCTGCAGAGCTGTAAAGCAGTCAGTTTCCCTTATTATGACTAGTTCTACAACTTGTACTGTTTTAAATTGCTGGCAATTAGCATATTTCAACCTTATTTTTAGGTTTAAATTGCAGTGTGAGAGTGTGCTCGCCTCTTAGCTAATTAGTGCTATCAAGGAACAGTAGGTTACCTCATTAGTACCATGTGCATTTAATTAAAGAAGAGAAAATTGGGTTAACCTCATACTTAATATTTTCACAGAGTGCTACAATGCAGCACCTTCAATTGTTGTCACACCCTTGTGTATCTAATTATTCGCTGGTGCCAAATAAGGTTAGCAAGGATACCGCCATGCTGTTAACAAAATAATTTAGATGGAAATCTGTTTGCTGGTTTCTGATATGAAATTTGAGCTTGAACAGATTATTTTTATTTCATTATGTTAGGTTCACAAGGTGTTTTTATCATCTTCCTGCCTTTTTTTTTTATGCTCACACCCAGACCTACGAAATGCCTAGGTTGTAAGGCACTTAATCTCAGTGAAGTGGTCCATGATCCTCATCCTTACCATGCAGGTATCATAACAATCTGGATAACCTTTTTGTTTTGGCTACCAGTATTGTTGAAAACAGTACAGTTATATTGTATCCATGGAAAAAATTATACACAACTAGCCCCAGAGTACAGGTACCTTCCCTTTGAAAATGTGCTCAGAATTTCCTAGGACTCGCTTTGCTTTAGAATTTTTTTTCCGACCATGCATACAGAAAATGGAGGAATGCTGCTTCACGTACTTCTGGGTGGCATGTTCTAATACGGAGATAGTCACCTTCATTTCCCTTAGGTGTCAGTGAAGTTGGTGCTCACCATTTCCAATCTAAGTATTGTAATTTGTGTCTGTTTCCTCACAGAACATCCCTGGCAGTGTTCAAGGCCAGGTTGGATGGGTCTTTGAGCAACCTGTTTTAGTGGCAGGTGTCCCTGCCCATGACAGGGGGGTTGGAACTAGATGGTATTTAAGGTCCCTTCCAACCCGAAGCATTCTATGACTCTAGCGATTTTTTGAATATATCGCATACAGTGTATTTACAAGAAAAAAAAAAAAAACAATTTTGGGAGGTCATTAATCTGTGATGTTGGTGGTTGAGCCTATGGTTTCTATTCTGTAGTTACAGGAGGTAGATCACTGCATATGAGGTTTGTGTTTCAATTTTGTATTGGAACAGCAGCTAGGTGTGCCGGGTGCCCAGAATCTGATTCTCTTACAGCATTCATGCAGTACTGATTTAACAAGCTCTTGAGATAGACCCAATTATAAACATATGAACATTCTTGTTACCGCTGTAAAAGGCTATGTCCTGGTATGTTTTGTCAAATAAAGATCATTCTATTTGTCACTTGGATTGCCTTGAGCTAAATGGCTCAACACTCAGAAGCAGGTACTCTCCAAGTGGATTTATCTTCTGAATTTTGTTGTCCAATGCTGCTAATATGACAAATAATTTTGAGCAAGCCATCTGTAATCTCTGTGGCTCAGTTTTCTCATCTGTAAAATGGAAATGTCAATACTTCATGCATGAAGGTGATTTAAGGGCAAATTAATTAGCTTTTGCACAATACTTGAGTACAATACCGTTTTGTACAAGAGTATATTCCACTTTGTACAGGAACATATTGGTGCCAGATAGTCTTTGCATGAGGTATACCTAATTATTAGATCTGTGGGATTGAATCTTTGAAGGAGGGTTTTTTTTTTTAAATTGATTTACAAAAATCTTCATTCTAAATCAAGTACTCATCTATTCTTCCAGGTTACTTTGCTCAGGTGCTTACATTGGCACTTACAATAGTCACTTTACAAGCTTACTTATAAATAACCCCTTTGACATTTAGCACTGCTGTTCAAATGAAAATAACGGCTGACCTTTTTAATTTTATTTTTTATTTTACATTGAAGTAGAAAAGAGGCTCTTCAGACACTGTGTCTTTCCCATGTTAGCTCTCCAAACTGCTGATCCTTCAGGATTCATTTGGTATGTTGGAAGGAATCTGTTGGACTGAATGGCATGGTGGAGCTCTGGAGTCAGACAGTTTGAGAATTGGATCAAATTTCCATGTGAAAATAACTGACCTCAGTATTCATTTACCTAGCTGGTACTTGGTTTTTATGCATATAACTGCTAGAAAAATGTGGATTTTTTTTCTTGACTGAATAGAAATGGTTTTATATGATACCCTCTTCAACTGTAAAGATGCATTTGGAAACAAGCAACTTGGGTTTTAGGATATGCAAGAGGGACTTCAGTTTACAAAAGAAGAAAAAAAAAAAATGTGGAAGTGAAAGAATAGTAAGTTTTCACTCCTCCATATGTGTTTGAAGAAAATGATGCAAAAACATGCAATCCATGCAAGCCTATGACCTGACTTCAGCCCCTTTCTATGTGTAATGTGATGTGAAATAGGGACAAGTTTCATCTGTGCTGGAGAAAAACTGCAGCTCAAATTACAGCCCTTGGTGGTATCATCATCATCTCTTTGCAAGATCTCACCTGGGTCTATCTGTAAACAGGTAATAATGACAAGGTCTACATGGTGAATAGGAAATGACTTGGGTTTAGTACTTCTGAGTCTCTGCAAATCTAGTGGCTGGATCTTCTTACAAACGTCCATACAAATACATAAAGCACAGATTAAACTAATAAGGATGTAATCTTATATACTCATTTCCAAAGCCTGGATATGTGTATAACACAGTCTAAAGCAGTACTTCTAGGTAGACAACTTTTCATCAAATCCAGCTCATTTATTGTAGCATCTTTGATGGACTGCTACCTTTTTGGTATATGTGAAAATATTTGGTAGAGTTAGGGCTTTTATGGGTTAACCATTATCCTTACGTGAAAAAAGATGCTTTGAGAAGATTTTCTGTATGTAATGCAATTTCATATGAATTCATTGTCTGACATTGCTATTAATTAAAATTAATTGCTGCATTCATGAAGTTATTTCCTTACCCCTGCAATCATACATCTTTTTGGTGTTCCTTAATGAACACAATAGTAGGGCCACTCCTCTTTTCTTCTTTTCTTTAATTCTTATAGCTGATGTTACTGAAATTTTGGGTTTGGTCATGTGGTATTCCAGGGAATGCGTTATTTATTTTACTGGACCTATTCAACTTTGGCATAGTTTGAACTGACAGAATATAAAGTAAACAACTTGTGTTTTTCCAGGAAAAATGACTGATAAGCAGGGGGAAAACATTTATGTTCTTCACTGGTGTATTAAAGAAATGAGAAAGTATTACAAGATTAAAATAACACAAGATCAATGTTTATATAAAATATGCTATACTTTATGTCAGCTTGGAAGAGGAAAGTACATATGATGTAACTGTAAAATTACCATTTTGACTGCGTGTTTTGTTCCGCACCCCTGTGTTCCTACAAAGCTGTGTGTCTCTTCCTCTTGATTTTCTTTGCTGTATCAAGTTTCTTAAAATGAAAAAAAGTTGTTTGCTTGTTGGGTTTTTTTTAATCGCTTTCCATTTCTACAAAATTTGATTTACAATTGCATAGAGGAAATTACTGTAGTTTAGGCAGCCAAACATTTCAGCAGATCCCTAGAACTGTACAAAGGAAAGAATGATTTTTAAGTCCTGAATTGTGGATTGAGAGGATCATAGTATACAGACTGCTGTCTAAAAGTGGCAATTTAATAGAAAATGTGGATATTAATGTGAAGAATGTCTCTGAAATTAAAGGTAGCATTAAATTACGGAAGATTTTAATACTTCTTTTGTTTTTTCTTATTGTCTGGTAAAAGGCTTGCAGAGAGATGTTTGTCTCATTAATATCCTTATTGGTTGTTAGAAGCAGCTTCTTTAGGAGTTTTGGAGACATCCTTAAGTACAGTTTTGGTTTTGTTATTTGAAAGGGAAATTCCATTACAGGAGGAAAATTTATGTTATGCAGTGCAGAAAATATATTAAAAATATGCACTAACTTCCTTCAATGTCTATGCTACAAAGCACAAATAAGCTATAATTCTGGAAGTGCCATTATATATATTTAAAGGGAAGGTTTTAAAAAACCAAAGTGACTTGGGTTTCTGAGATTCTAGAATACATGCTTCATACACAGCCCCTTGTGCCTTTTATCCCCTATAAAACAGCTCTGCTTTTTTGAGTCATATTGAGAGGAGAGTGGCATCTTTGAAGTCTACAACTACAGCGAGTTGCAATATGACTTGAAGAGCAACACCTTCAACAACATGTAATGTATGTGTTCTTGCCCTCTAAACTTAAGTAACATTGCTGCAGAAGACTCTCAACCAAGCTTTTCTCTGGACAAAATCAGCAGAGATTTTCTGTAATTCTGTGTTACTAAACACAGGAAAGACCTAGTCCAGTATTTCAAATGAGGCCTCTGTGTTAGCGAACAGTATATCCCAGTTACAGAATATCACACTGTGTGTTTTATTTTGTATCAGTAAAGTATTTGAAAATAGTTGCCCTGAATAGCCAGCTCCAGCACAGACTGCAAGAGTGTGCGAAAATTCAACAGTGAAAAATTTCAAAAATTTCAAGAGTGAAAAATTCAACGGGGTGCTTTTCCAGAGGCCTTCACCTTTCTGCTGCATATAGAATTGTCGCTTCATGGCAAAGTGATTTTTTTTCTCTCAAAATGCACTTTATTGTCAGCAACATTATATTAAGCAAGCGGTAAGTTTCATCAGTTTGTAATACCTGATGATTATGTCTGTATCCAGTAGGAAAAAATCTTTACTGTTTTGTTCTTCTGTATCCATCTACATCACTTTGATTATTAGAGCCTTAGCTAAAAATATCTTTCATTAAATCATGGCTAGGTTTACTATTTATTTATTTATTTATTTATTTTTCTTCTTTCTGAATCATGATATTTGGCTGAATATCTCATTCATAACATTTTGTGTGTGGTTTTTTATTTCTTTTTAATCTCTGTAGAAACTCGTGATTGAGAAGTTGATTGATGAGCATTTGATATGTTACTGATATAGGAGATATCTCTAGGAAACCTGGGAGATACCTGTAGACTACCTGCTGCCTATGCCAGTATAAATTCACATTTTGTCACCTGGACCCTTCTGCTGGATTTTTTTATTTTCAAAAAATTTAAAGCAATTCTGCCATGAAAAGGGAATTGTCACAAAAAGTGACATGAAAAATACAATTGATTTTACAGTAGAAGCTGACAAATCTGATTAAAAGTTCATACTTGAAGCTGTTGCTTTCTTCCATTGACTTCTTGTGCTCAGCCGTTCGCTTCTTCATCCCTTTAACCAGTTTGTCACCTCAGTGGGTATGCTGTTCTCAGTAACTATGGCAAGTTTCTTTTCCTCCAGTTCCATCCTACACTTTACTGATTTTCTTTTTTTTCCTTTTAAATGCTTCTTTGCCATTTTCTTAAGAGAATCTTTATTGTAGTTCATGTTATAAACTCTGATTTTTACTCCAGATACCATTTACTCTAATAAATATATAAATGAATGAATGAATGAATGAATGAATGAATGAATGAATGAATGGAGTTAATCTCCCCCAAAACAGATGAAGCTCATCCCATCTTCCTCATACCCAACCTGTGGATGTTTAGACATCAACTGAAAGTCCAAAAGGAATAAGGTTTCCTCTCTCCCCCCATTCACAGCCGCTGTTAACTGTATAAGGATGTTGGTTGTCTTAAGCTTGGAACATAAACAGCATCTTAAATTTGGGTATCCTTTCTATTCCTCACATGCATACTAAGATTCAGCTTTTTAACCTGTGTGCTGAGCTGAAACTCTCATGTAGGTTCTCCTCATTTCAGTTACAGCTAGCCTCTTTTCAGTACATGACAACTGTCATCTTGTCTCATTGCTGCCACTGTTCTGCACAGATTATTTTCCTAACATCTCTCTCTATGAGTTTTCCCCAGTTCCCCTTCAAAGCATGAAATACAGGCAATTTGTTTTCAGTTTTATAATCCTTCGTAGACTGACTTCATGGTACCCATTATTCTTCATAAAATAGAAAAAAAAAAAAAAAACCAACATTAATTTCCTACTTTTAGATTTTCAGATAAGCCCTATTGTACTTTCTCCTGTGCTGTCTGTAATGATTGTTAGGGACCTCATTATCCTTCTCCAAGTCAGTCATTCAGACTTCTCCAGTTTATGTATAGAAAGCTCAGGCACATATATTGCCTGCTATCATGACAGGTATTTCCTAGCAGTCTGTCACTGTCATCTCTTGTCTTACATAGGACAATCCTTTTACTCTGTGTCTGTGCAATGCCTAAAGTACAGTCCTGGTCAGCAGCATATGAGCCTTCTTACAGCTGCAGTAATTCCCATGCTACTTCTGCTGTAACCGCTTCAGAGTCTTTTGTTGCAAGTGAGATTTACCAAGTGCATTGACTTGCTTCATTCTAACAGGATAAAATATGGCCTTGTAATTAGTATTTCTGCATTACTGTGCAGGCTGCAAGTTTTTTGGTGGTGTAACCTTTCTGGAGTACGAATCATGCTCTTCTGTGGCCTCAAAGTGTACTGAAGTTGCAGAGCACACAGATCTCTCACATCTATTAAAAAGATTCCAGTATTTTCAGCCTACAGGAAATATTTGTAAATGTCTGAAAAATAAATATGGTTTTAAAGTAAGACCAAGAGATACAATTCAAAAGGAGATTCAAAAAGCCTTTGACACAGTCGAAGTGATTACCAGGAAAACTGAATAGTTCTGGGTGAAAGTTAAAGTTCCATCATAAGTTAGAAAGAAGTTATCAGATGGAAGATAGAGTTGGACTAAATTGTCTATTTGTGTGATGGCAAAAGGTTAACATTTCTGTTTACCACTGACCTGTGTATTAAATAGCATTGATTAATATATTTATTACTGTGCTGGAAAATGGGCTGAAGGGTAGTGCATGTGTCAAAATTTAAAGATGACCAAAAAGCTTTTTTAGGCTTATCAAGATTAGAGTTGACTTTGTGGCACTCCAGAGAAATGTAGAATGGTAAGTAAGTGAATGCCATGGTGGTAGAAGAAAGACAGTATTGATTAATATGATACATATTGAAGGAGTAATTTAGCTGCCTGCACTGCTAATGTAACTGTTTGCACTGATTGTTAAAGATTAAGTATAAACACAATATGGAACAGGAAACAAGTTTAATCTTAAAATGGACACATCTTCCCTCAGTCTACAATAAAAAGAAAAGAAGGAAACAATCCAAGATTAATGAAAATTCATTAGTGTGCTGACAGACATATTCTAATACCATTTTTATTTTGATGTATGATCTCATGATGTTATGTTGAATTTGGGATGTTTCATTTTAATATGAAGCTACCATTCAGTAGCCTGAAGAAGGATCATTTCTTTTTTATCTCTCCACAGATACTTTTGTTATGCAGCCCAACTGTCTCAGACCATACATTTTATCTGTATGTAACTCATATCAAAGCTGTACTTTGAGAGCCACAAGAGAGTGTGTGCTTCATTTCTGTTCATATGTATCACATGTAAGAGTCTGCTGTATGTAATAGTTTTTATCAGTGAGGTATTATTTCAAAACCAGGTTAATTTTTTTTCTATGAAAAATATGTTTTAATTACAAGTGTCATTTAGGTGGTTTCTAAAAAATGTTAACAAAGTTCCTATTAATAATGCGAATAATTTCTTGAGAAAAAAAAAATAAAATGCATTTAATATCAGTAAAATTTCCTTACTCCCTAAATCTTGGAGAGAGAGAAAAAACCTTGCCATTTGAAAAACTGATGTAGCTTTTGTTCCTAAAGACTATGATAACAGGTTATTTACCCGAATCAGTTACCCAAACTATACTAGGATTGTGTTTGTACAGATAAATGAGTTAACTTTGTAATATATATATATATATGCACATTCTTGTGAATTGTTTGTAGAGGCCTTTCATATTTAACTTACTTGCATAGTGCTTTGTTCTGCTTTATACTCGATCTCCTAGTCCTTTCCTGTTATATAATTTTATGATTCTAGACTTTATTAGGAACAAAATATACCACAGCCTCTTCATTGTTCGTATTTCAGGAGCACTGTATTAGTTGCAGACTCTTTATTACTGCATAGAAAACTCTTTATGACCTGAGTGTCTCCTTGATTGGAGCAAGTACTTTGATACCTTTGCACAAGTCCTGCTGGAAAGGTGATTGTCCTTCAGCTGTCTAAATGAGAAAGCTTTCACCTAAACTGTGCAACATAGGAAACCGTGACACTTCTGGTCATGCTCCTAGTTCTGTCTCTGTAGCCTTGAACTAGATGTCTGTGAAGAATATTTACTGTTTATCCAGTTGAACAGTATAGTCATATTGCAGACACTCCAAATACTGTTTCTCTGCTCCTGGTTTTGGTTTGGTTTTTTTTTCTTTCTTTTGTATCCTGTCTTATTGGGACTACAGTAAACTACAAAAACTGGATTCCTACTCCACGAAACAGTAGAAGTTCTTTAGAACCTGTCTAAAGAATGTGTAGATCTCATCAGACTAATCACAGACAAGCTAGGTCAGGATCCAGAAAGATGAGTGTCAGGATTTGCTGGATACAGCAACCCTGTAATGGTCTGATCAGGAGGAAAGTGAAGTATAAAGGGTATAACTCCAGTCTCTTAAATCCCTTGACATGGTCCTGTTCTTTAAGAAAGATGCAGCACTGCTTTCTGATTGCCATGAATAACCTATGTTTTTCAGTGCAGTACAGTCTTTGTCATAAGACTTTATGATTAACTCTTATTTCTGTTTCTCCAACCATCTCCTTTCCTTGGACTGCCTTTCATTTTAGATTTTCTTACTTTTTAAATGCGACACTTCCTTCTTTAAAGAACAAACTCCTTTACCAATCTCTTAAATCAGCTAAGTGCTCTTGTGTTTGAGGACACCCTTTAAAGGATGTCTTTGCGCTCATGCAGATCTTCAGGCTAGAAGTTGTAACTGGTCAAGAGTAGAGTTTGTTGAGTAATCTCTCGGTAAGAAACAAACTGCCAATGGAATGAGGAATTTAGTAAAAGATGCAAAAACAGGCACGTGCAAACACATAAAGACAGGATTTCTGGAAATTCAATACAAAATACTGGTTATTCCTGGAATGACAGAATTCATGGTTTCCATTTCACTTTCTAGTTACAATTCCTGAAAAGTCCTGTTTCACTTACTCAGAGACACTTCTTTCGTAAGTATGCATGCAAAGAGTGTTCATACCATTCCTTGAATCAAACTACACCGAAATATGAGCTGAGACTGTGATTACTTTCTTTGTAGTGAATGATGCACATTTTCAGTTGGACTTCTGTCACCTTGTGCATGGCAGTATGAAAACATGAAACGGCTGGTGACTATTCATTCTTAGAGTGGGCCTTTTCCTAGCACATGTATCTAGCACAAACTGCCAAGTACATCAGGAGAAAAGCCTTTTTTTAAAGTGTGAATAATTATTTTTTTTAAGTGAATAATTAATTACAAAGAAAAGCAGGATTAAAAGGGAAAGCAAAAATAGAAACAAGCCAAGATTTTAGTTTTTGAAAGAAGATGTACTCTCATTGTCAGATTTCAGCTGTTTTTAAAGCCTGTTATGTTGACTAGTTGCAACTATGAGAATAATTCCAGTTAATGTATGTAGTCCTTTAGGACTGAAAATATTCTTCAGTTTGTCCATTAGACTGAATTTCTCTATCAACCAGCAGACTGTTGACTCCCTTGTTTCTGTTGAATAGTTCTGCCCCAGAGATAGGTATCTGCTGAACAAAGAAGGATGCAGTGCCAGCTATGGAAATGAATGTAGAAAGTTACTGTATGTCCCTCAGTAATGATTTCTTGCATTTATAATGGCACAACAGCTGTAGATGCTGGTAAGACCATAAGAAGTTCCTTTATGTTTGGAACAGCTGAAGAAACACATAAATTGTGGAGGTCCTGGCATATGAGGGCTTTCTACAGAAAAAAGTGATTGGCCACAAATTCTTTGAATACCTTCTCAAGCTGGAGTTTTCAGAGGCACTTAAAGCACTAAAGCAGGAGCTGTAGCTGCCATTCCTCTCTCTTTTACTCAGTTTGTTCTCCTTTTTTTTCCTATACGTTATCTGATGATTTTGGAAGTAATGACACTTCTTTCCTTACCTTGTGTTCCATTTAGTCTGACTCTTACAGATAGAACATATAGAAGTTTCTCTTTCAAGCAGACAAATTTTGTGTCTGTAATCAGGTGGGAAATATCCTGGTGACAGCTCTTTGTTTATGTTCCATACCTATGCCAAAAGCCACAAACAACTTTCCTCTGATCAGTGTTTTGCTGTACAGTACTAAATTATAAAATACTATACAAGGTACAATAAGCCTTGTATGGCTTATAGGTATCAGTGTCTGTAAACTGATTATCAGTGATCAAGAAAACAAAATTTGATAGGTAAGATTGTTTCTTCCCTACTGTATTGAATTAGTTTTTCTTGACATGTAGACAAGAGTTTCAGCAGTTTACCTGCTCAGAAAATCCATCTGTAAAAGTAATGTTATATTTGTTCACTGCATCCTTAAGAAAAAAATTGAAGGTGTTGTTTAAGCTAATCAGTGTTGCCTAGGTAATGGGCAACTGTCTGTAATTTTATACTGAAAGTCTTCTGAAGACCCAAGTTTGTTTCTGCCTTGGAAGCTTAGCAAGAGGAGTTTATCTCAGACATTTCTTCCTATGACTTAAATGAAAATATCACCTAACTTGTTTTTTTCTGAGTAAAAAAACACAGGAAAAGAAACCAAACAAAACCTTCATACAAGGGTTAGTTTTAGTACCATTTACTTCTCTGTGAACACTTTATGTTTAGGTGCCATTTATAAATACCTTATTATCATTTGTTAAATTTTATGACAATTTATACCATGCCTGATGATTGTAATTCATGCATTAAACATGCACATGTATTTTAACAATATTTGCATCTTATAATATGCTTTGTAACGACTTGTCATAGACTCATCGGTTAAACATTTATTTTACAAATGCATTTTGTAATATGCTATGGTAATAAACGAGGAAAAAAGGTGTCCCACCTTGTAATATTTTCAGATGGATGAATAATGCATAACAAATTCTACCTTCATTTAAAACATGACCTCTATTCTGATGAAATCTGATACATTGTCTGGATTTATGGTGATCACAGAGTTGCGTGAGGTGCTGTCAATCTTGCTTTCTGATTAATTCTCATAGTTGATAAATTTGAATTAATCTGTAAATATTTACAAAATAATGTGTTTTATCTTTTTCTATTATTTTCTTTTTATCCACCGGATTCAATCAAATCAAATGTACCAACCCCCATTATGCTGTGAGCTAATTTTCATTCAAATAATTTCTGGGAAATTCAATTCAGTTCTGAAATTGATTATCAAAATGGTGATTGTTCCCTTGCTGGCTGCTAAGTTTGTAATACGCATCTTCAAAGAGGCCTATGTTACTGTCACATCCAATCTTATGAGCCGTTTAAAGTTGAAGGGTACGTAATATTGGAAAAGTTTATACTGAGCTAGTACACAATAAAAACATACTTTTACCATTTATTATTTTTAATTGTGGCTAATTTAATTAATTTAATTTCATTTTATGTACTTTTTAAAGTTAAGAAACTTAATTCAAAACAAAATATTGCTTAAGTAGCTATTGCCACAAAAGTCAACTTATTTACCGTCAGATGTCCTGAAGCATCGTGCTGATTTATTCAATAGTTTTTTTAGTATGAATGTTAGTATCTAAGAATCTCTGGCTGGTTTCTCTGTATGTTTGCACACATGTGCAGATTGTAACATTTTCATTCATTTTATTCCACATCAAGAGTTTTTCTTCAAAATTAAATGGAAAGAAGGGGATTTGAAGGTTCGTTGGTTGATTGGTTTAGGTAAGATACAGAGTACTGCAGGGTTCTCCATATGTCTAGTCATAGAATGAAATGATGGAGGATTTCAGCAGTGTTCATTTGTTACCTTTGCATACCTGATTAAAAATCAAAATAGATGACAGCTTTACTTTTGCTGTTTACTTGGAATAAGTGTTAGGGCATCACATCTATCCGATGTAGTCAGAATACAGAGTAATCTGGTTTTACATCTATTTAGCATAAATACAAATAACTGCTTCAGGTGTGTACCAAGGGAAAGTCAGCTTTAGATAAGTCATCTCTTGGAAGGGGGCTTTTGTTTCACAAGACAATTGATAGTTACACTTTGTCTCGGACATTCACCTTTATCATGCAGGCTCAAGAGCCTTTTGTCACCATTCACAGTCAAGGCACTTTTAGAAAGCATACTGTTGTCAGCACCTTGTCAATACACTTTTAAGAGACAGTTTATCCAATCTGATTTAGACATCTAATTCAGATTTAATGAATTGTGCCACAGAAATATCGCTTTTTCTTCTTTTGATTATACAGGTAACCTGGGATGACTAGCTCAGATATAGGTGTCTATAGTGTAAAATTTTGCATTTGGTACAGCAATATCCCCCCATTCCTACTTCTATTTTTCTTTCTTTTCTTTTTTTAGAATTCTAAATAAATTACTGATTATTAAATTATCTGGTATATTGTTGACAGAGCTTTACGTCTTTATGCACTGAGCATATTAGACTATAGTCTACATAGTCAAATACACTCAGATTACATAAAAATGCTGTTACGGAAGTCCCTCTGCTCATGGAGGGAATAATTAAGTCCATTTGAGTTTGCTTTATTTTTGTTTTATTGTTTAGTATTTCTCATTAGGTGAAGGCAGCCAACTAGTTCCTGTTGAGATATGGTGTTCTAGTGATGTAACATCTATCCTACACCATTAAGACTAGGGAATACTCATTTTCTGTCAGTTTACAAACATTCATGAAGCTTCAGACTAGTCATCTAAATATTGGAGTGAGTTTTGTAGAGGTAAATTATTTAGCCTCCTATCACAAACATTTTAGCCGTGACTTTTCCCATTCTTTTAAGATGCTCTCATAACTTGAACAATATTTGCTGTCTTTTTTCAATTAGAAATCTAAAATAAAGCAGGCATTTTTTGTAGGAAATGGAAAAGCTGTTTTTTCCCTAGTGGTCATTTTTGTTAGAATCATGTTGTCTTCTTTAATTATCCTTTAGATGATGAGTTTGACTGCCTTGTTTCACAGGAGTGTGATAACTTCTAGAGTTATTTTTATAAAAATGCTTCTAATGTATAACAGTTTCACTGATTTTTTTAGATGTAATTGTGCACAGTATTTCTTTGAATGCATCAAAATAATGCAGTATCCTGCTAGTTTCTTAGTTCTCATCTGTTATATTCTCATGTATTTTAAGTCAAATTGTGGTTGCACAAGAAATGCAGGAGACATGTGATGGTGTTTGTTGGGTTTTTTTTTGAGTTTGCTCAGAAAGCACAGAGATTCCACCCTTCACGGTATTTCTTTCAACTTGCCATTTTTTCACATATATCAAATATATGTGTGCATTTGTTGTTACTTGCCAGCTTCAGGATTTCTGTAGTTCAGATTTATTGCATTCCTTATGCTGGAGTTTTTTCTTTGTTTCAGATATAGAAAAGCCTGTAAGGCACATTCTAGAAATTTGGTTTTGCACATTGCTTATGTCCTTTTATACATGCACATACACAAGCGTATATTTACATAGGTGTATATCATATGCAATCCCAGTACAGGTAATAAGCTGCAGGGTTGTTCATCATGCACTTTTCGCAACTGAACATTGCTAGTCTCGCTGCTTCTGTCATTCTGGATCTCTGCTGTTAACACTAACAGTGATTTCCCAGGTATTCTTTTCTGTTTTCTCCGTTTTTTTGCTTTTCGATGTCAGTTTTTTCCCAAAAGCACAGGGACTCATGGGCCAGAAGAGAGAGTGTTTGATCCAAAGTTAGTGACAGATTTAGTATCTTGCCGTGTACTGAAGCCGACAGTAGGTAGGGTCTTTGTATCCCACGTTAAGAGGCGATTGTAGCTGCCTAGTAGATCACACACTTGTTTTAAGACCTGGGAGGTTAAGATGCAATAGATTTTCAAACTACAGTATTCATATGCATACAAACATAATTTTAATGTCATTTTGATACTTCTAAGATGTAAACGGTTTCAGACACCCTCAGAGGTATATAATTAAAGAACTACTTTATATAAAGGGAAAAAAAAGAAAGCTTGGTGATGCTCTTTAATACATTTTTGAAGATTTTAAAGCTAGCTTTTCTTTTATATGATTCACAATTGCTACATACATGATGATGTGATGTATAAAGGTTTTATTTGAGTTTTCTTTGGGAGAATCTGCATAAATCCTATATGGTTTCACCATTTGTGAATAATGTGGCAACTCCAAACTCATGCCAATGAAAACATCATACTATCATATTGTGTACTGTATATAACGTACATACACACTTGCAGTGAGGTAGAGGATAATACCAAAGATCTCTTCCATCCAGGCTTGAAAAATGACCAAAAAGTAGAGGTCACATTTTGTGCCTTGGGAAAAATAGATCAAGAAATGAAGACTCCAATCAATACCTATAACCTTAAAATGTATTTTAATGTGCTGCAGCTTCAGTTACCCTCTGCTGAAGCTTCTCTATTTTAGCTTACAGGGTCTTGTGACCTCAGCCCATAGCAGAGTTTCAACAGTAATAGCGACAGCCATCTTGGATAAATGTAAGTGAATTTTTTCCTCATTTCTATAGTTTCTGTCCCTCACATTCACTTTTCGAGTTTTGTTTTTCACTCAGGATGTAAACAGTATTCCTGACAACACTTCTGCTGTGTGCCAAGTGGCACGATCAACAAAAAGTAGCAGTAAAGCAACTAAGTAGGACTTCTTGCCTTTTTAAATGTCGCGGTATCAGACATATCCTGTGCTTTTGAAATAGCAATACGATGGCCGTGCAAACTTTATTTTACCTGCAGCTAGCCTGATGGTAGTTTTCTTTATAAGCCATGATTAATCTGCAAACAGAGAAACAGTACAAAAAGACTGACTTTGGTTGTATAATCTTGTTTTAGCTAACACTAAGGATGAAATCCAGGAGAATTCAGAAAATACTTTGAGAAAAGTTTTCCTTCCTCAGTCAGCTTTACCATTTCAGTTCTGCTTTAAGTCAGATTATGGTACTCCATTCCCAAGCTTATCTCTGCATTCACCAGCTATTGTATAAACCTGGGACTGGGAAGGTGTAGACTTCACATGTGCTGCCTGTGTAACAACTTCCAGAAATAGAAGACAAGGAATGAAGGGTGTCTTCTTACTATTGGTTTCTGAGGAATACCAAATGCAGCAGATGCTATTAAAGTCAATATGTTTTCAGCAGTTGTCATGTTATTTTAAAGGTGGCTACTCTATGACCCTAATACAAACAGAAGAAAACAGAAATAGGGTTATTCATCCAGAAAATCCTATTCTGTATGCTGATAGCCTTAGAAAGCTGGCAATTAGCAGTAATGTACAAAAGATGACTAGACTTAGGCCTTGTTCAGTATTTAGTCCTGAATTGGCCTTTGTCTGAATTCACCATTTGTGAGCAATGCAGCATCCTCGATCTGTCAAATCACCGTGATAACCCTCCATCTTGTATCTGTTCTTACACATAAATAAGTATGTAACATGCAGACATACCTAAAATTCCAAGTTTTTGTTTATATGCCCAAGCCATAGTTGCATTGTAGCCCTGTAGCTACATTAGTACATTTTAATGACCTCGGCCAGCTAAATACATGGATGTTCAAATGCAGCCTGTTCTCTACATGTGGTTTCATAGGATGTATATCTCTTGAGCTATATGAAATAAAAGGCAGCATGTAAGCAGCACTTCAGGCTAAACCTAGCAGAAGTGAAACTGCCTCAGTCCGTCTGTCTTACGAACCTGTCGTTCAAACATAAGGGGCAGTCTTGGTATTTTACCTGCAGACCTATAGTCAGCTTAAAAAAATCATTAAAATTCAGATCTTCTTGTAACTATATGGTTATATTATATTTCCTCAATGGATATGAGACCAAATCGTGTACAGCAGCATCTAGAATGTGAGAGTAGAAGAACGTGTGTTGAAACCAGTTTGTCCTTGCCTTGAGTCCTGTGTATCTTGAACTTTGGTATGCCATGTAGGTGGGAGGTGGGCATTGTTATTACCTACACACAGAAATAAAGTAGTAAAAGAAATTGCATGCCCAGAGTCTATTATTTTGGACTAAAACTGTATGAGTGAAAGAAAGGTGTTATGGAGGTGTTAGCTTGGCTACCAGTTTCTAAGCAGAAATGTGTTGAATCATGAAGAATGATAACCCTAAACTTCCTCTGAGGACACAGGTTTAGTGGAAAACCCATGTAAACCCTGAGGACTAGTGTCCTCAAGGCTAAAGTAATTTTATAATAATTTCTGTAAATATTCATTTGATTTCAAAAAAAGAGAATGTATTCTTAGTCTGTTGTTGCAAGGTTGAGTTAATGAAAGACCTTTGAAACCACTGTCAGTGGGAATTATGTATAGATTTTGAGTGCTTGTGAGTATAAAATAAAAAAAAAACAGTTTATGAGGAATTTCATGAGATCAGCACTATAATGTTAGCAGATTGAATACCAGGTGTATCTATATGTTTATCAAATACCAGTGATTATGTTGGAGCCTTGTATGCCAACAGAAATTCATTGTGATGACAAGCTCAGTCCTGTATTTGTTATCTTTTGACACTGTAGTTTACATGACATCTCTGTCCCATTAAGTGATCTGATCCTTACATATAAGAATGATCACCTGCTTTGATAACTGTCTCAGTCCTGTAAAAACATCAAGATTATTGAATTAATAGAATGATAATGTGATTCCATATATCTTGTCGCAACAATATTCCCTTGATAATGGATAGTTAAAGTGTGGTTTATTTCCTGTTTGTTGTGGTTTGTTATTTTTATTTATGTAGCTCTTGTAGTTACCTTTGAACAGAGGAGACAGACAAAGTTTAAAAGGATGTGTTTATACATAAATATATCAAACTTCAAGGTGTTTTTCTTACTAGAATATGTAGCATGTTTGATATTTGGTGTGTACATAAATAATATGGAAAATATGCATATATAAGCACAGATGTCAAAGTACAATGTTGGGGCTTATATATATCATTATTTAACACTTCAGTGTGTTGCATTAGGATTTTAGAATACAGTAGAAAGGAATTAGTGAAAATATTATAAAAACTGTGGTAAATCATGCTCAGAGTTTGTACAGTGTGAAAAGCTTGCTATAAAATCATTCAAGATATTCAAAAGCCAGATGCTCACAAAACCAGCCCGCTAATCCATTTGGCCAAATAGATATAACTGCATACTTTATATGTGACACAAGGAATTTCAGTTTCTTTTTAATGTTACGCTATCATGTTTCAAAAAGTCTAGCCTAGTGCAAGAGGCATTTGTGCTCCATAATAAAAAGTATAAACTTCCTCCCAGGATTTTCTAGATACTGCAGTGGCAAAGGTACTGGTGGTGTTGCAGTCATAAATATCTAGTTAGGTTATTCTTATGGTTCTTCCTAATTGTGTTTGCATCCTCAATGTGTAAAAGGCAAAGAAATGTTAGACACTGAATAACTAAAGTCCATCGCTACATTATGTGTTGCTGCTAACGTAAATTTTATTCAGCTCAAAGACTCCTTCCTCTAAATGTTCTATGCCCAATGAAGTGTAGACGGTTGGAGTGAGTTGAGGGTTGTGAGATGCTTTTTTGAAGATCTGTGCACTCAGGGCTCCCAGCGGCTTAATTTCCAAACCACACGCATTGTGCCATCACCTATGAACTAATGGAAAGAGTAAAATGATTGATTTATAAGTCCCTTTGCTTTTTAAATTAGAACGTTCACTTTGGTTTTGTTCAAAATTCATTAATTGAAAAAGCTTTTTTCAGAATACCTTACATCTAGCAAAACTTGGGAGAATGTGGCTGTAGCCACCTTAATGAGTCAGCTGTTCGTAATAATGGTGGGGTCATCACTGCTGACTAGGAACACAGAGAGATGCATATCTTTTTAGGCAGCCTCTAAAGCTTTGCTGCTTCCCCAAGAAAAGGTAAATAGACAGTTTAAACCTCTCCAGCAGCTCTATAAACAACAAGATGCCAACAGTATGTCCTCTTTTCTATTACTCTTGTCCTGTCTGTGTTCTCATTCCATTTGTAAATCTAATTTCTTTGTGTTTGTTACCGCTGTTTGATATTTGTGTAGTGTTTATATACTTCATAGGAAAAATAAGGATATCCGTCAGTAACTTAGTAGTAATCCTTAACTTCTCTTTTTGAGTTGACCATTCTCCTTTTCTTCTCCTGAAATCTTTTTTCTAGTCCTTTTTATGACTGTAACCGAGTCTGAGTGCCCATAATTTAGAAAACTCTCCAAGTGAATTAAGCAGAGTTTTATTTACCAGTTTGGTAAAATAGTATTTTTAGCCCCTGTAGGGTTTGCCACAGTTGGGACTCAGAACTATCCCACTGGAAAGAATCAAAAATGTTCTGAAAACTGTGAAATATTTTAGCAGTAGTAATAGAATTGATCCAGCATTGAATATTTCATTAGAGCTTCCTTAAGTATTCAATTTACAACATCTTTAATTATTACTTTTCAGTACTAAAATGCTCAGAAATTTGTTACATTAATTTTGTATCAAAAAAGGTTTTGAGGAAGCTGAAACATTCCTACGTTTTCAAAACAACATTCTTAATACCAGTTCGTCAGAGGTGCATAATGTCTGTCAGGTTCACCTGAAAGAATTACTTTCACTTTGGAATTTCCCTCACTAATATTTTTGTAAATACATATTGTAAAAAAAAAATGCTTTAAAGGAAAGCACAATACTTTTAACCCTTTGGAATTGCTTGTGAATCAGAAAAGTTCCTTTCCATGCTGTTGATTATTGGGGTTTTTTAATATTTCAGAACTGGATTTGGTTTCTACATCTTTAGGCATGGGGGAAATATTGCTGTAGCATCTGCAAACCTTAGCTGTATTTTTAGACTTGGTTCATCAAACCCTGTAGTTTTGAATTTCCCTACACTTCCAGGTGGAAAAGAATATTTCAGTTATTATTTTTATTTAAAGGTAAGTCTCAGGGTCTTCTTACAGATTGAAGAGCTGCAGAAGCTCTTGTAAAACAGGTGGTAGGAGTGCTGTAACCACTGCATATACATGAACTGTAATGCAGCCTTCATCCAAAAGGATAATGTTAGGTCACATAGTATTTACTTAATACTTTTGGACTTTGATAACCCCAGGTCTCACAACCTTCATTCCCTAGGTCAGTTCTAGGGAATGCTGTCAAACCTGGGGGCAAAGCTGATGCTGCATTCCAATCAGTACTGATTTCAGAGCTGGGTCAGGTATTTAGTTACAAGGGTGCGTTTTCTTATGGTTGTGAGATACAGTGAGGCATAAAAAAGCAATGAAATTTTCACAGAATGACACAGAACCATTAAGGTTGGAAGGGACCTCTGGGGATTATGTTGTCCATCCCCCAAGTTTTAATTAATATAGCAAGAATTCAACACAGTAATGAAAAGTATGTGTTTCCACCATTCCAGTACAAAATACTTATTGTGACAGTAACGGCATTATTTTTTTCGTCATTAATTGTATCTTTGCAAAACGTTTTCAGATTTATATTCTTGGAAGTACATGTCTACAAATAATAACTGGCTTTAATTGATGAAAAGGAGCTTTGTGTTGAATGTCTGGTAACTTTTAGAAAATAAGCAAAGTAGGAGAGTGCTGCAATAGGCTGCTGGTAGTGTTATGGAACACCTAGTGTTGTAGGACACCTTGCTTAAAGTCTGTAAATGCATTTTGGACAATCATCTATCAGAAACAAAACGTTTTATTCCTCTTTTGAAAATAGGGATGGGGTAGCTCACTTGCTGAGGTGGCTTCTTTCTGTTCAGCAATTTGCACAATGATTTTTTAAAAAGAAATACTTTAATTTAGGTTATTTCTTTTAATGAAATGAGTTCAAATTAGGTTGATAATCAGTGGCTACAGCAGTTACACCCATATGTGTATTTAATGCATGTTGATTTGTGAGGGTTTTTTTTAAATGAGTAATCCAAATAGTATGGCAAAGCTACATCTACTACCCTTAGAATAAGTATCTGAATTTCATTAAGATATTCTCTGGGTATTTTCTAAAACTATATAAAAGGGAGAGGCAAATAGAAGTTTGTACAGAAAATACTTTTTAACAGAAGTCTATGGCTCAAAACTTACAGAAAGTTCTGTGCTTTTGGATTTACACTATGATGTAAGGAGTGCTGAATTTCTGTCGGATCAAAGCTTTGTGGCTATCGATATTGTGTTGAGAGAGCCAATTAATCCAAATTCTTGTGAAGCTATAATTTTCAGTGCTTGGAGAGCTTTGGAAAATATTGCTTTATTAAATGACAGGCAGTTTTATGAAAAGACATTTTGAACACCAGTTTTTTAAAAATAGGGACTTAAGTGCTTGTTACTTTCAAACCTAACAGAGAAGATGTTTCCGTCCCCTTCTCCATCTTAGGTTGCTCTCTGAACTGTTGGGAATAAGGGAGTTGTATTCCTCCCCTATGAGCCTGGGAGCAGGGAGAAGAGCCAGCAGCCAGGCTGTTCCAGCAGCTGAGGAGCCGTTGGCACTCAGTAGCTCAGTGCTGAGAGAAAAGGATGAGTTCCTGGAGTCTGTGTGTTTAACCAGCACCTCTGACAAGTGTGACTCTTGAGTTCAGGTTGCCTCAGTGCTTTGAGCCCCTGTCCAAGTTCTCATTCACTGTGCATTGGGGACATCCAGTATCTGAAGGGGGCCTACAAGGATACTGGAGAGGGACTCTTCATCAGGGACTAGTGGTAGGAGTAGTAATAGGACAAGGGGTAATGGGTTCAAACTTAAACAGGAGAAGTTCTGGTTAGGTGTAGGGAAGAAGTTCTTAACTGTGAGGGTGGTGAGGCCCTGGAACAGGTTGCCAAAAGAAGTGGTAAATGCTCCATCTCTGGCAGTATTCAAGGCTAGGTTGGACAGAACCCTGGGTGACACTGCCTAGAGTCAAGCGCCCCTGCCCATGGCAAGGGAGTTAGAACTAACTGATCTTAAGATCCTTTCCAATGCAAACCATTCTGTGATTCTTTGCTTGTATGACATGACCCTGGCCATTGCAACCTTTAAATAAAATGTCTTAAACCCCACTTCAATGTCTTTTACAAGGAGTCAATGTTTTTTTAGCTTAAGAAGTGTCAAAATATTTTCTTTTTTCCCTGTCTGCTCATCAGAATTGCTTATTTTTAGCAATATGCATTTTCTATGGGTTGCTTTGATTTAGAGTGTTGTTTCATGTGGTGCTTGGCTTGAAGTGTACTGCTTTTGTTTCTGACTGAAAGGAATTATGAGTCCAAAATGGTTTTTGTCTCTTGTTAGGCCTGTTGAAAGCTCTTAATTTCCCTAAGAACATAAAATATATACATTCCTTTTGGTAGCCATGGGAGTGCTATATATATCTGTTTTTTTCTGACAAGCAGCCTCCAATATCTCGTAAATCACAGTTCTGATCGCCTTGTCAAAAGATAAATGATACTTTTATTTTATAAATGTGTAGTGACATTTAACAAAAATACAATATTCAGGTAATATCAGCAATATTTTAAGATACTTTAATGAAGATATATTCAAACTGTTATCTGTGTACAAGTCTGAGGAAAATAAGTTGCTAGGTGTTGCACCATTGTTTTTTATTCCTCTTGAGAATGAGTTAGCTAAAATGAAGGTGCTATGCCAGCTTTATTTAAAGACCCATGCTTAAAAATGACTAATTTTATAGCATGTATTTTCTGTTTATGTGTCTGTCAGTTTTAAACAGGCTTTTATATGCAAATGCATGATGACAGTTCTATATTCTGTGTCATTTCTTCACTGGAGTTTTTCATGCTATTGGAATAATCCGTTAACAGATATTTATAGAGTTTTTACTGTTTTGACAAATCAGACATTGTTATTAAAATGATAAAAGAAAGTAATTTTAATACTTTTTATATTGGAAGTTCTAAACTTTTTTAAATTATGTATGTTTCCTAGCTCTATTTTAGTAAACCTCTTATGGAAATTGGGTCTTTTTAGTTCCATTTTTTGTGGTAAGAAAAATATGTTCTTGGAACTTGTTTCTAAACAGGTGTATCACTGAAGATCCGTCTTTATTGCTCCTTTGGTTATTTCATTACATGCACCTATACTAAGTTGTGTGTTTCATTAAGTTAATTCATTAATGCTATACGCTATACCAGTACTAAATTTGGCTCCCTGTAGAGATAGGTCATTTTGCCATAATTATCCTAGAATCATAGAATAGTCAGGGTTGGAAAGGACATTAAGATCATCTGTTTCCAACCCCCCTGCCATGGGCAGGGACGCCTCACACTAAGTCATGCCAACCAAGGCACTGTCCCACCCAGCCTTGAACACCTCCAGCCGTGGAGCATACAACTTCTCTGGGCAACCCATTCCAGTGCCTCACCACCCTTACAGTAAAGAATTTCTTCCTCATCTCCAATCTAAACTTCCCCTG